>JAAFCE010007744.1:25609113-25632101 GCA_013389805.1 Trigoniulus corallinus
ACCAAAAAACCGGCCAAAATATGGTAAAAATCAAGGGCTGGCATTGCTGATATTTACGCTATTTATGCTAATTTACACTATTTGCGATAATTCCGTTATTTACGCTGGCATTTTACATTACCTAAAACAGAATAACAAAAATTAACAAAAAAAAAACGGCCATTTGCCCTCCAAGGGGCGAAACAGCCGAGGGGCGAAATGTTAGAGGGCGAAATGTGTGGGGCGAAAAGTACTCGGGGGCGAATGTTCCGGAGCCCGGAATCCTAAACACCATATTTCTTTTCATTTTGCAGCCGTGTTTGGTTTTATGGTCGTGTGCGTGTGTGTGGGGGGTGATAGGCGGGGACTGGGGGGGGGGAAGGGGGGGGGTGGTAGGCGGGGACCTGGTGGGTGATAGGCGGGAGTGGAGGGCTAGAACCCACAAACCGGACCCTGCCGCAGACAGGATAAGGGTATGATGATGATGATGCAGTCGTGTTTGGCTTCTTGCACACAGCAATAAACACGCAACCATACTTTTGTTAGACTTCTGCAATGACGTCAACGTCAAGAGACCGCCATCAAAATCGATTACTGAAGTGAAAAACTATGAGAAACATACGGATTAAGTCGAGCCGCCGACGTCATATGGCCTCGTACGGATTGGATTTTTGAGCTTATCACCCTCCAATTCCAATGTGATTTGCTTCGAAAATGAGCAGGCTAACAGAAACGAAAACTGCAGCTCTCTAGTTCACGTTAACTAATCTCATTTGGTAAAAAAACAAAGAAATGCCGCGATAAAGCATTCATAAAATATCACATGCATTTATACACCATTTCATTATGTATTCGTTCATAAATTAAACATCTACTGCAGACAAAAAAAAAACAAATAATTGGTATCATACAAACAACATGAATTCCCTAGACCTGCAGGCATCATCCCCCTCTACCTGACAATCAAAAAATACTTTGACCAATTCACACTACCAAAAATTTTCCATAATTGTTATGCATGGAAAAAGTAGATTGCATCAATAATACCTGTCGAATGAGAGCAGCAAACGATGCCGTCAGCTTCACCGTGTTCAAAATATTCCAAATGTTATGCGGCACACCAGGCGTGGACAAGTGGCAGTGCTATATATACCGATGATTCAATGAGTTTAGTATCGTAATGGTTAAGGCATGAGGACAGAATTGGCCTCCCCCCTTTGCTTATTTATTGTCGATCTGCTGTTCATTGGAGTATGCCACCGACTCGGCGCACAGTGGGGCAGGATACCCTAAAGCTGGCAACAAATCAGGGGTGAATGGAAATGGGGTGAAATGTAAATATTTTGTAACATTACATTAAGGAAAAGTATAATCAGCACTGCAATCACACTTGCAACCATGAAAGTGCAAAGCAAAATTGCCTTTAACTTGAAATTTATCCCATATAAAGAAATTGACCAAAAATATATGGACAGTTGTGTGAATGAGCAATACAAACAAATATTTATGATATCTATGAGTCAGAATTATTTACCATGCCATCATTTTTTTAAATAATTTACAAAGTACAGCATTTCAACTAGAAACAAAATTGACATATTTTTGACATACTTATAAACTAGGAAAGGCAACAAAAAAACAAGTGAAATATCATTTGCTACAATATAAGAACTGTCATTAACAGTGCCTAAAGTAGGCTAATGACGTTAGTTACCATCATCAATATCAACTAAATTCTCAGTCTTGCCTCTTTTATCATTAGTGTTTCCAGCATTATGGATTTGAACTACAGTTGGTAATAATAATAGATTTACTGCTTCTTTATGCAGATAAATGATCTTTTCTGCAATATCTTGTTGAGCCTGGTCAAAGATTCTGCCAAAGGACTTTTCCATTGCATGCTATGAAGATTTCTGCTTCATCAGAATCTCTACCATGAAAGGAATGTTTGTAGTAAATAAGCCCTGAGGTACCATCAAATCTATGCATTGAATACAAAATTATATTGTTCAAATCATGTACTAATCACACCACATTTTTGTAATAAAGTTAAGCACTCCATATTTAGATTTAATAAGCTTTGGAAATCAACATGACTAAAAGTTTCTGTTACATTTAAATCCTCATGGTTTGGAAAGCATTTCTTTTTCGCCATTTGAAGGATTTTGTATGAAATAAATACACTTGGAGCTTTCATCCTTGTAATATTATATTGGTGTCAAGACAGATCTGCATCCACAACCACCCCTACAGCATCTTTTTACCTAGGCATTAGTAGTTTGTGAATTCTTGTAAACTTTTTGGTACTTGGTGGCTCAACTTGGGCTTGATAACATTTCCTTCATTAATTTAGAGGCATGCAATTTTCCTGATTTTCTGGCGTTCATTTTGGTAGGAAAGACAAATTGCTGAGTAGGTGTTGACTTTCTCAGGTTTTCAGTTTTGCATTCTTTCTGCACTCTCTTGAACACCTATCTTCTGGCGACCATGTGTATGCATGGGCTCTACTGCCAAGGGACTAGAGAATGAAATTGATGTCTCTAATGAAGTCTTACTATTTTGAAGAAATCTCTCTTCAGTATGGTTTGCTGCAGTCTATCACACCTTGAACGTAGACCTAAATAGGCCTAAATTTAGATACATGACTTTAGACAAGGATTGTTAAGGTTGCAGTTGCAACATTGGACCCTATGCTTTGGGCCAATGACTTGCATCTGCAATCAAGTAAAGGTCTCATGGGTAAACCTACAACAATGACTAAAGGGGCATTATATGTTACCCTTCCCCTTTTTATTTCTTGCCCCTTTAAAGGAGCAATGTACGTTACCCTTTCCCTTTTCAATTCCTGCCCCATTGTAAGGACCAAATTCAACATCCTGCCCTTTGTTTTCCCCTCTTTGACACGTGATGCATGTTGGCTAAAAGGAGCTACTATGAATGTGGAGTAAAATGAAAATAAAATAAGCACTTGTTATAATTCAACCTTAAAGTCTACTTGTCTTTTCTTCTTGCTGCTGACAGTAGCAATCTTCACTATCATACAAACGCACTTCATTCATACAAGGTTATCAAAATGATAGTCTCGTGAGCCATTCATTATGTCCAAAAGTTGGACTCAAGAGATATAGAGTACTTGAACCCAGACCTAAATATTATAGGAAGAAATGAATCACTAAGACAGACCCCATGACACCATGCACTAGAAAACTCACTGTAGAGAAAAGGGAGGCAGTTTGTTAGTTTGCCCCAAAACTACAATATATACACAATACAACCATAAAAGAATCACAGTGGTATTCACATGGATAACACAACTAAAACCTTCAATTTAATGAAATAATGTGTATTTTAACACTGTAATCTCTGTTTTGCATAAATAAGTGGTAGTAGGAAATAAATAATACCTTGCAAAGATAGCACCGTGGTTTTTAAACGTATCTCAGTGCAAAACTCCATGCAAAAATTACATGTAAACCACTATAACTTCAACACAAGGTGGAGGAATGTTTTTAAGAAAAATGCAAAACACCCACAATACATGACTGCATTGCAAAGGATAAAGAATATATTGACAATTGGTCCCCACCATTTTATACCCTGGACATCTAGGAATCAAAAAATGACAACAGCAAAGGTGAAAGCTAAACTTCAATTTTTGAGTTTCGGCCAACTTTTGGAGCATCTTGTCGCACTGTGTGATGCCAGGGGGCGAGATCCTATACCTGGGAAGGATCCAACAGATACGAGAGGCAAAGTAGAGAGAGTTCTCGAAGGCAAGGCACAAACTGAGGCCGCAGGGTGATGCAGCGTAACACAGCCCTGCAAAATTCTGCTAGCAGGCAATCATCACACATTAAATCGCAGTTTTTCAACTTACTGGTTTGCAATTTGCGTCAACTAAAAGGCTTTCAACGTAACAGTGATTGCCTGCTAGCAGAATTTTGCAGGGCTGTGTTATGCTGCGTCACTCTGCGGCCTCAATTTGTGCCTTGCCTTACGTGCAAATGACATTGTATGTCATGCGAGCCAAGTTTTCCACCCCATAAATTTGCAGATGCATCACGACGACGACCCAGGACCTGTTTCGTTATCCCTAATGACAACCTGTGTAATGGTTAGACACGCAGTAGTGGCAATGTCAGGGGTGACCATTTTCGCCACTCTCATCAACTCATGCAAAGGCTGGCTTAGAGAAATATCATTAGCAAGCCACATCAGCCAGGGTAATAACTACATGAGGGAATACTCCAGGCTTCCATTGATAGTGCGCGTGTGCATGCCAAAGACTGATGCAGTAAGGAATGGGTATATTAGGGGTAGTTTGGAATTGGGGGATATAGCAGAACAGATGTGAGAAAATAGAAAGTTTTCTTGTAGCGTTTTTGGCTGACATACGCTATGTTAAGCAGATGACAATTCAACTGCACAAGTGCAAACACTGCGTGCAGTTACGTTTAGTTGTGTTTCAATGCATGCATCGCCAGTTCTACGTCAAATGCATGCTAAACCCTTAACGAAAAATAAATGGCTGACGTCATCAGTCAATACATGGCGCTCGTGTATTGGCCATTATGTTTAAAGTTTTACTGACGCATGTGTCAGTCACATGGTCTGCGTATTTCTTTGCTTGCATCCATTGATGCTGCAAGAAAACTCCCTATTCAATGGTGGTGGTATGGGTGTGTAAGAAATAAGAAGAGGAGGAGCTGGATCGGATCATTAATGGGATCATCATCATCATCACACCCTCATCCCGCATATGGCAGGGTAGGGTCTGCAGGTTCTTCTCCACCCCAGCCTGTCCCCCACCAAGTCCCTCTCCACCCCACATGTCTCCATGTCCTCCTGGACCACCTGGTCCCACGTCCGTTTTGGCCTTCCCCTACCCCTGGTGCCCCCAATCACATGCATACCCGTAATGGACTTAATAAGTTCCTCCTCCTCTCTCATCACATGCCCATACCACCTCAACTGCTTTCCCTTCATCTTTTCCATGATGTCTCTCACCCCCAAGCTACCTCTAACATTATTATTATTATTATTAGTATTATTATTTATTTATTTCAAACATACTTTGTACATCAAACAAACAAACGAACACAATAACACTTACTATACCTTAGCAAGAAGATACTTGAAAACAAGACGTTGAAAATGATGGAAACGATTCCTGCATTTGAACAGGGCGCACTGGAAAATTTGGGACCTTATCACAAGCGAGAGGTCGTTCCACAAGGGGTAGCACTTAACAGGAAAGAACCGCCTCTGAACGTCATCCCCACGGAAACGAGAAACAAACCGAAATCTGGACAGACACCTAACTCTCAATGAGGACACAAAGTCAGAAGCAATACAACAAAGAGGGTGGGAACCACTCCATAATGCAGAGGCTAGGTCCAGCATCAGGCAATATTGTAAGAAAGAGGCCTGGTCTAGCAGGATGCCAAGGATTGCAATGGGATCAGTAACATAGGAGCTGGAAAAGAGAGGTGAAGAAGGGAAGACAGCAACCATGGTCTTCTGAGGGTGCATATGCATCCGATGGCTGGTGTACCAGCCCTCAAGATGATCTAAAAGAGTGGAAATTGCCTTCGGAAGATGCTTCAGATCCCGGCCAACACACACACACAAAATAGTTGTCGTCTGCATAGGCCCAGGGGTGCCAGTTAGACAGACCAACAAAGAGAAGCAGTGGCTAAATTAAAAAGAAGGGGACCCAGGACAGAACGGTGAGGGACACCTTGCACAAGAACTGTAGTGACAGTCACAGACCTTAATCGGACACTTCGATTTTCCAGATAGGACAGTAACAAATTAACTATATATGGGCAGAGGGAAAGACTACGTATATAGCTGAAATGAGAAACTCATGATTAACTGTATCGAATGCCTTGGCCACATCAGTTTTAATGAGCACATAATGTGCACCAAGGGCACGGGCATCAAGAATTTCCGAGAGAACAGAGAATAGGATAACGAACTGAGTAATTAGGGTGAGCACTACACTGTGTGCTCGGGATAACTTTCAAAACATGATCGCGGATCAGATCCAGAATCCACCATTTAAGTACTTTGGCCAGAGGGGTAAGAAGGGTAATAGGCCAAAAGCCTTTTGGAGACCCAGCAGGGCCACCTCTAGGGATAGGAACGATAAACATAGTCTTCAGGGCAGGAGGAAAATAGCCAGTTTGCATACACCCATTAAAAAACTAAGAAGTAAATAAACATTTGTTAAATCCAGCAACGTAAGACATCAAGCAGAACAGCCGTCGGGAGAGTCCGTTGTTGAGGAACCCACCCCATGAAGATAGACCAAACAATTCTCAAGGGACATGGTAGGAGAGGATATCAAGGAAAGAATAGAAAGTTGATCATTGCAGGCAGCTGGCACTTCAGCAGCAGCCAAAGGATTAACCAACAAGTCAAGAATCTGGGTGCTAAGTGGAAGAGGATGATCAGCCCTCACATCCGACAAAGACTGGACAAAAGCCCACAGAGCATGCACAGAGGACTGGGGGCCGAGATAAGCTGATTTCACCGTCTTGACCATGGTGTGATACACACGGCGAGCAGCAGAAAATTCCTGGAAGGCATGATAAGACAACGAGGCTTTCCAAGCCGCATACAGATGTGAGACCCACCTATGCTGCAGGGAAAGTGCAGGGGACCACCACTTGTGGGCTCGCGGGCCAGAAGGGACCACAACTGTAGGGCAAGCAGCTACCAAAGCATCCTGAATTGCACCTTGGACAAAAATACACAGCGAAGGGAAGTTAGGAGTGCTGTGAAAGGCAGACAACTCTGTCACAGAAAACACCATTAAACAGGAAGTAGTCAAATTTAGCATACTGAAACTTATGCACATAGGACTTAACCCTGGATAACTGGGGAATCTTGAAAATAAGAAAGAGAATAAGATGATCAAGGCAGAATTCAGAAAAACTGAAATAAGCACACAACTGACATGAAGGGGAAATGAAGACAAGATCGAGCAACGTAGACAAATAGCATGTTACTCTCATCGGCAGCAAAAAACTGGTAAAGCATAACCGAGGAAGTGGAGGACACAGGCAGATCACAGTTGAAGTCACCACAGTTGGTTATTCACTGTACAACAATCAATGTTAGCAGCAACACATGAGCAAACTGCATCAAGATCTGAATGAGCGGGATGATACACAACCCAGACGTTGCATGGAAGGCCACCACAGGCAAGGCTTAACAGAAGCAATTCAGAGCCCGCAGACTCAAAGGGATGACACTCAAGAACTTGAAATGAATGGTGCACATATGCAGCAACACCACCACCTCAAGAGGAGCAGTCAGAACGATAAATAGAGTAATCAACAATGCTAAGGGCAGACATAGGAACACAGGGCGGAAGCCACAACTCAGTTATAGCAATTAATGATGGGGCAACGTTACTACAGAGCCCTCAACCAACTCACACTCAAGCATTTAACAGGACTAAAGAGAGACGATCCTCAGCCCATCTCCATCCCACCGATATCAGCTGGCATCAGTCCGAGACCAGCACTCTACTCGAGGAGCAAAAGGCATCTGCAGACAAGGTTGGGTTTGGACCATGAATCGGATGGATGAAAGCTCCAGCTGGCCAAAGAGCAGGGTTGAGGTCATCCTGACTGGCCAACTTCTTGATACGAAGAAATACTGACCTGGAGCAAGGGCCTGCCTTTGTCAGGCACCTGCCACACTCAATGACCTCAAAGCCACAATCCTGGAGTCTCAGCCAAGGTAGACACTGGAAGATGAACTGCAACATTATTCAGAACCACTTGCTCCGACAGCCCACTTCATTCACTGGTAAGAATAGGTGCTTTCACTGGATCAGAGCACAAGATTGCCGTGAAGGACACTGGCCCTCAGGTGCACCGGGGCGAGATACTAATGATAGTAGAAAGTGATGGATCTCCATCTTCAACTGAAGGCACAGAATGAACAGCCTGAGCATACGTCATTCCAGAGCAAGATGGGGGAGCTGCAAGACCCCTCACATCCCCCAGTATTACACTCTTGCCACCAGCAGGAGACCCCACAGGGGACATAACACATGGACTCCGACACCCACGCAGTCTCCAATTAGCTACCTTACCATGAGGTATGAAGGGATCAAGCTGTCCCTTGCTTGCCTGAGGTTCCTCATCCATCACAGGCTCGAACTGACACAGACCACTACCCACATAGCACTCAGGTTCACTCAACCTATCTAGTGAGGCAGCAAGTCTGGCAAAGCCTGACATAAACACATCTCTCACATCATGAATACCATTCATTACACTGTTGAGCAGGTCAGCACTTTGACCGTCACTCACTCGAGGGGAGTCCTTGAGCATTCCTTATTAAATAGTCACACGTTTTTGGACAGCTTCAAGAGCCATATTCACATTTGCACAATTTAAATCAATACTATCCAAGCATTCATTGTCAGCAGCAGCAGTTCCAGCTTTAAGTGTCAGAGCTCAACTGCTCTTCCCAATATTCGCTAATGCCCTTGTAATAACATCCAACTAATCCACAATCGAGGAGAACATGGAAAACATGTCCACACACAATGGCATCGTGATCATGATGCGGTGACTGGAAAGTGATTAGGTGTTTTCCCTCTTCTTAAACCATGTATTGGCTAATGCAAGACCATGTGCTCTTGCTGTATCAAGGACCTTCTGCCCTTCAAGATTGACAATCCCATACCCACATACCCCATGTACCTCTGCATATTCCCAACCATCGTTTCCCACATGAGCATTAAAGTAGCCCCCGCCCCCAATAATTAGCCACTCGTTTTCCCTGCCCTGTCTACTGACTGAACCACCTCATCAAAATCCTTCCAAAATTCTGCTTTTCTTGTGTCACCCAGGCCTGCTTGGGTGGCATATGCACTTATGGGGTGGAGCCCTATACCTCACCAAACTACAGAAACTAACATTAACCTACTACTAATTCTCCTAACTGAAGTGATCACTACTTAATGTAATACCAACCACATTTTGTCCCTCTTCACTACCTGTATAAATCAGCTTGTATCTCTCCCCCAGGGCCCTTGACCTATTACCCTTCCACTTTGTTTCCTGGAGGAATGCAATGCTGATTTTCCCATGCTTTATAATTTCAACTAGTTCCCCAGTTTTCCCAGAGAGGGTCCGCATATTACACGTCTGTAGTCATAGCGTAGCCCCCTACTTGATATGTCGGTACTGACTGGGGGCACCCCAGTCAGGCGTCCAGAACCCACTGCAATATTGGCAGGGCTACCTGAGAGGGTAGCCATCCAACCCCACAGGAGACACTCATCAAAGGTGTTGTTATTGCCAAGTGAGTGGAGGTCTCACCCTTACCTGGCAGGTCTTTTAACCTATGCCAGATGGATGCAGCTCTAGTGCTGCATGTCCCCAGCAGTCAACAAAACCAATCCCCCAATAATAATGATAATAATAATAATAGTACTGAAACTACTTAAAAGATAATAAAAGTGAGAATTAAATTAAATTGGATTAAAATTTTTATGCTGTAGGGGGTTGGCACCAGGCTGCAAGATGCAGCATTGGTTTGACTGGCAAAGCAGGCGACGCATGCTGGAGCAGCATGACAAGATTGGCAGAAAAGTTTCATGAGGTTAGGCTTAAACAGTCCAACCCCGTGACAAGTTTCCCAACCTTTAAAAACAAAACGACTACCCCACAGCCCTACCTTTACTGGAACGGTGGGGTTTCCGCCTTTGAAAAACATGGTTTTTAACCAAAAAAATATAGTTAGTCACCAAAAATCGAATAAAATTTGCTAGTCACATGGAAGCATAAACAACAATTGTCTAGCGCGACCTAGTGTCTCCAGATCATTAATGGGATGCAGGCTATTAAAAAGCATTTGAGGTAGAGAAAGGTGAGGAAGACACTGGAGTAGGTTGTACTGTATGTAGGGATATGATAGGCGGGAACGGAGAACAACAATTTGCAGATCTGACCTGGCTATTTGTGGGACCGGGGTGTGGTGCATATCAATGACCTCCCATGGAGCAACAAATGCACACACGACGCCGCTTACATAATCACTTTCACAGTCAGATAGTCACTCGTTCTTTGTACTGCCAACTGTCATCACACAAAATGAAAAGATTTGTATTTGAAGATTGGTACTGATGCAGCAAAATCGCTCTGGGACGCTTTTCCCAACAAAATCATATCAATGGCATCAAAGAACTAAAACCCAGCATACTACAGCAACCCTTCATTTTTGACAGGGCTGTAACGAAGGCATGGCGAAGAAGGCGGCCACGGGTGCAACTGGGTTTGGAGCAAAAAATGTTTAATGCCTGGTTCCATATACCCACGCACTAACGCTATTACCATTGAATCAGATGATACAGCACAAAAATGGTGACGTCACACGGCTACTTGGGGCGCTGCAGAGCAGCTATGCGAGGCGGTAGTTGAGTTGACAGGTGGTCAACTCACATAGCGCCCAGCAAGTCATGCTGCGTTCAGATTGGCTGGCTGTTGAGCTGTCTGCTTGAAAAATGGCAGAGGATAAACTAACCACATAATCTTTTATGCTACGTATCGCACTACATAGTGAAGAATACAAAAATTGCTGTTCAAAAAAGCTATGTAGCAACTTCTTAGCATAGGGAACGAATTCTTTTAAAACTCTAGCCAAAACTTCTGCCTAGATCCATATCACCACACTTCAATGCTAATCATGTCGCCACTGATGACATTTTGATGACGTTTTGTGCTAGTGCATCATGAAGGACCACCAGCACATTTCTTTAAGTGTAGCACTTTATTTGGAGTTACCACACACCGCCATCATGTTTCAGAATATCCTCTGCCATTTTTCAAGCAGACAGCTCAACCACCGCGTGACTTGTGGGATGCAATGTGAGTTGACCACCTGTCAACTCAACTACCGTCATGCATAGCTGATCAGCGACGCCCCAAGTAGCAGTGTGATGTCACCATTTTTTGTGCTTTGTTGTCTGTTACAACGGTAATAGCATTAGTGCATGGGTATATGGAACCAGGCATTAGTAATGCAGTTGTAGTGCTACAAACGCTACACCCCTTCGAGTTGGATTCGTTGCGTGGTGCAACATGGTGGCCCCCTCAGAAGATATTGCAATTGAATATGGTGGACTGCAATACTTATTGACAGTACCCAAAAATGAAGTGGAACAAATAAAAAATTGTATAGTTTGGAATTTAAGAAGTAATTTCATTTTCAGAACATTAAGACCTAAACGATACAATAGAGGCAATGGGACAGGGAGGGCTAAAAATTAACATAAAGAAGACATAGTACCTAGCTTTCAATTGGGATGGTCAGGAAAACAATGGTGACATACAGTTGTGGTCAGCTAATTAGCACACCACGATTGAGTTTAGAATTCATCTTACATATTCAAAATTGTAACCTAAACTTAATATATTTTTCCACATATAATCAACATTGGATAGTAATTTTGTTATTTATTTAAAGAAGTTGACAAAATTCACCTGGTTAATTGTATATTTCAAAATTCATGAACATTTCTGAAAGTTATTTGGTCTTTTATTTAGCACACTTGAATATTCATATTTTAATACTAATATTTTTAATTGAATTATTTTTTAATTTCATTTAGGTTATTTAATATTTTGTTGGATGACCCTTTGCTGCTATTTCAGCTACACAACGTCTACCCATTGACTTGACCAAGTCTGAACATTGCTTGGTGGTGATTTTATGCCATTCTGACTGGATGACTGTCCACCAATTCTCTCTAGAGCTTTTGGTTTACTTGCTGCTACCTGCCATTTAACAATAGCCCACAAGTTCTCTATAGCATTAAAGTCAGGACTCTGTGGTGGCCAACACAAAGACTGAATTTTTTGGTCTTTCAGCCACTGTTGAACTAAACGTGATGTGTGCTTAGGATCATTGTCTTGCTGGAACTGCCAATTTTTCCAAGCACTGAGTGGCATATTCTCAAAATATTTCACCAAATGGTTTGCCAAGATATCCTGATTGTTTGTTGTTTGTTGGTGTTTCAGGTCCCGTCAACTACAAGGTCATTAGAGACCCATCCACTGCATAGTTCTAATGCATAGACTGCACAGACACTACACCAATGCGACGATTATTGGGTATTAGCAGTACCCAGCTTTCCCAAGCGACCACCCATGTCAGTACTAACTGGGCTTGTGTTGCTTAACTTCAGTGATCATACAAAAACTGGTGTGTCCAACGCAACTCGCTGCTCCCATAAGATATCCTGATACATAGCAGCATTCATTCTCCCATGGATCCTGTGGATTGGACCTATCCCATATGCACTAAAACATCCCCACACCATCACACTACCGCCACCAAATTTTACAGTTTTTTTAGTGTACTTAGGATTTAATTTTTGACCCACAGGGCGTCTTACATATTGTTTACCATCATTTCCAAATAAATTAAATTTGGATTCATCACTCCAAACAACTGAATCCCAAAAAGATTATTCCTTAGACAAATGCTGTTTAGCAAAGTCCAATCTCTTCATTCTGTTACCCTTCTTTAGAAGTGGATTTTTGCTACTCATGCACCCCATCAGTCCATGTTCATTTAGAAGTCTTCTTACAGTTTTAGCAGATACATTAATTTGATAATGTTCTTTAATAGCAGCCTTAATACTAGTTGAGCTGGCAAATGGGTCAAGTTTTGATTGTTTTTAGATGTTTTTTGTTGTCTAAATCTACGTATAGTTTCACACGTCCCATGCATTTTGAACCTTTTTTCGAGAAATAGCCAGAATTTCTGTAACTTTTGACACATTTTTGTGTTTATTGTACGCTGTTCAATAATTTTTCGTTCAGCTGGTGTTGTACTTTTTCCTTTACCCATTTTCCTATAAAATCATATTATTTTCAGAAATGTTAAATGCCCATTTTTTAAATCAAAATTAAATTTTAAATGTAATAGTTATGTATGCTATTTGCAACATTTACTTACTGTGCTAATTAAATGTCCAATGTATTTTTACAAACACGTAATTATTTTAATAATTTGTGAAATGAAATGTCACTACTGTCCTTGACTAGTAAAAGTGAGGAATGTAGTTGGTGATTTCACTTTTTAGTTTCATTTTTATGAACTTTACCCTCTGAAAAATTGATTTATTCCATTTTATAAATGGGTGTGCTAATTAGCTGACCACAACTGTATGTTAAAAATAGCATGACCCCCACATATGGCTGCCAGAACGGCACCATCCAGGAAGGGGTTTTATGGGGGCTATTTTGGATATGGGCATCCTTACCTCCACTATTAGGAACATCTCGTTGAGGGTAATAAAAGGATTAGGGGCAAAGCGGAAATCTTGGTCCCACTAAAAGAAGGATGTCACATGTGGTTGGGAAGAAGATGCATTTATTGGACACACATCTGGACATCACATCTGGACCTTTTAGATAATTTAGTCATTGTTTTGATTTTCTATATATATGACTGAAATGTATAATGTTTTTTAGTTCTCATTCTCATTTTGCTGAGTGAATAAAGTTGTATTCAGTCAGAGACCACAAGTGTGGATTTGTAGCCATTTTGTGTAGTGCCAAAAGGGAGGACGTGTTGGGACTGTTGTGCTTATAGTGGCGGTGCATAGCTGGGCTTGTTGTTTAGCTGGGCTTGTTGTTTAGCTGGGCTTGTTGTAGTTGTGGATTTATTACAACATATGCTCAAGGGGCGAACTGGTGAAAAAGGTGCAGGAGGTAAAATACTTAGGATCAATATTCCACAGCAATGGGGAGATAAACCCACCGCGATGGCGTAGTGGTTAGCACACTTGGCAAATGCGCCAGTAGTTCTAGGTTTGATACTGGACCGAGGTGGAGAGAGAGAGACCGAGTGAGAGAGAGGCCACGAGTGCGTCTTTTAATGGATGAAAAGTAAAACCAATGTCCCGTGTGGGTGGTCGATGGCACTTGAACGTAAAAGAACGAACCCTCTCTACTATGCAACGGATAGATCAGACAAAATATCCAGAAGTAGGAGCTCGCCCTCTAGCATCGGTAGCATTCCCCAATGAACACTAGACCAACGATAAATAAGCGTAGGGGTGCAGCTTTGGCCAATATGTTGCCCTATGTCCATTAAGGAGGACAAGATGGTTACCCGACCCTGCCATAGGCGGGAAATGGGTTAGGTGTTGCTTTGGAGTTGTTGTTTATATTTAATTACCTTTAACAAGACACCCCCCATAAACAACCCAGCCAATATTCCTGTGGGCATGAGACGTCTGGCTGGGGTGCCCCCAGTAAGAGCATGTTCAGTGGACCCACAGACGCGACCCTGGCACAGGTGGAAAAAGGGTATGATGATGATGAAAAATTCAGTACCTTTAAGAAACAGTGTGCCGTTTATTAGAAGGCGCTGTTTATTACATTTTTCCACCTTGAAGGTGCGCCGTTTATTAGAGTGAACTTTTAATTAGAATAAATGTGGTATTTGGGATAAGTGTTCCAGGGGAATGGGGAAATAGACTCAGATGTCACCCACAGAATCAAGGCAGGATGGCTAAAGTGGAGACAGGCAAGCAGAGTCCTGTGCGATCGTGGGATCGCAATAAAACTTAAGGGCAAAGGTTACAGAACTGTGGTTAGACCAGCTATGTTGTAAGGCTCAGAGTATTGGGTTGCAATGAAAGAAGAATGCAAGCGGCCGAGATGCGTTGCTGAGAGAGAGAGAGTGGACAGAATCCAAAACGTGAATGTTAAAGATATCTTGGGGGTGAGAGACATTGCGGAAAAGATGAGAGAAAATAGAGTGAGGTAGTATGGACATGTAATGAGAAGGCGCTCATCATGTACATCATGGGACTGCAGGTGATGGAGGCACCAGGTGGAGAGCAAGGCCAAAGCAGACTTGGGAGAAGATGGTGCAAACGGACATGACTATGTGCGGGATGGATGGGGGCCTGGTAGGGTATAGGAGAGAATTGAGGATTTGAGGAACAGAGAAGGTTCTTTTCCGGGCAACCAATATCGCACACTGCACGGTGCCACGGCTTTGCTTCTCATCAGACGAAAGGTGCACGCAAGACCTCTCGCTTTCTCTCACCTGAAAGAAGTCAACCCACCTCCATCAAGTATTGAACCTGAAATCACTTAAGCACTAATCTAGCACACTACCTCCTGCACCACCAAGCATGTGAGAATGAGCAATAAATCATGCTGAAAAAAATCAATGTAGCTTATGAAAGTCAAGTTTTCCAGTTTGAAGCACACAAATGTCCAATAATGGCTTACCACATTAAAGTCATAAAATTATTATGATGAGCAACAACTAATTGAGAGTTGGGGCAAACAATGTAAACGTTAAACTGACCATACTTAAATTTTTTTATGTTTACGTTTTACATAGCTATTAAGAGTTTTGTGTTGCCATCAACCACCTACCGTAATGCATGTTAGCAGACGAAAATGCATCTGCGCATGCGTCGCAAAAAGTAAGCGGTTTTTTTTTTCTTTCCGTAGCTATGTGAACAACGCTTCGTTCACGTTGTACGCAAACCAGATATGGGAATTTCTAATGCATGCACGTGCTGCATTCTTGTATAAAAAAAATGGCGGTGATGGATATGGGGAGCTTCACCTGTAGGTGCCGCCACTGTGCGTGCCCCACTATGTAACACGAAACTAAAACTCTTTTTAGGTTTTCTACCGTATTGCACTTTTCCTGTATTCAATACTGCATTTTCTATTCCCGTAACAGGAAAACAAAACTCCCTATAGTTAGGGCATGTCAATTTAATGTAGTGTTCCCAGAATGGTGCGCCACACTGACGCACTGGCAGAATATTCAATGATGCCCAACAATCACGTATGCTCTGCATGACACCTGTACTTTGTGGTGCAGCATTATATAAGGGGCAGCCCATGTTTTCACGGCATGTTCGGCTTGGGGACATGCTCAATTTGCTAAATATCCGAAAATTCATTTTACCATCTAACAACAAATTTTAATTAAAAATGATATTAATTAAAAAAAATCCACTAGTGCCCTACAAATCGACATGTTTTACGCTATATCTTTACCGCCTCCGTTAGATTTTTAAAATTCAGACATAAGGTAGCGGCACGCGCATGCGCCAAACTTTACGTTAGTTTAAGCATCGATGCTGCCACTATTTTTTATGTACAGTTTAGCAGACAGACATCGCTTAAAAGACTGACGACGTAAATTTTATGTTTTAAGTTTTATGTTTACGTCGTTTGCCTCTCTATTTTATAATTCACCTTTATGGTCATCGAGCGCCTATCTGAATAATAATAGATAGTTAGGGCAAACGACATAAACGTAAAACTGAGCATACTTAAAAAATTTTACGTTTACGTTTTACGTAGCCCCTGTACGTAGCTATAGTTTGGGCACGTCTGTGTAATGTAGTGTTGTCAGACTGGTGCGCCACACTATGGCACTTGCAGAATAATGCATTACTCCTAAAACCGCGTATGCTCTGCATGACACCCGTGCTTTGTGGTGCAGCCTATGCGTATACTACGTGGTGCAGCATTATATAAGGGGCAGCCTATGTTTTCACGGCATGTTGTATCATTGATAAATTTCTGTTGGGGGACAGCCTCAAATTTCTAAATATCTGTTAATTCATTTTACCATCTAATTAAAAAAAATAATATTAATTTTAAAAAAAAAACACTATTGCCCTACAAATCGACGCGTTTTAGGCTATATGTTTACCGACTGTTTGATTTTCGGACATAAGGTAGCGACACGCGCATGCGCCAAATTTTACGTTAGTATTTTTAAGCATCTACGCTGCCGCTATTTTTTATGCACAGTGCAACAGGCGAACGCTACATAAAACACTTTGATGACGTAAATTTTACGTTTTAAGTTTTTCGCTTACGTTTACGTCGTTTGTCCTAACTATCTAATAATTTAATGTCATCGAATTCCATTTCATTCTGCCCAATTTGTTCTCATGTGCTCAATTGTCAAATGCCCCTGAAAGTCAGTGCTAAAACGTACAGAAGCGCTTTTACGTCTTCAACGTAGAGAACCAACGTAGACAAACGAAGTAAACGTAAAACTTAAAACGTAAAATTTACGTCGTTAAAGTCTTTTAAGCGATGTTCATCTCCTAAACTGTACATAAAAAATAGCGGCAGCGTCGATGCTTAAAATTTGGCGCATGCGCGTGTCGCTACCTTATGTCCGAATTTTAAAAATCCAACGGAGTCGGTAGACATATAGAATAAAACGCGTCGATTTGTAGGGCACTAGTAGTTTTTCTTTTAATTAATATAATTTTTTTATTAGATGTGCCGAAAAATGAATTAACAGATATTTAGAAATTTGACCTTGTCCCCAAACAGAAATTAATCAATCTTTCAACATGCCGCGAAAACATTGGCTGCCCCTTAAATAATGCTGCACCACGAAGTACAGGTGTCATGCAGAGCAAACGTGGTTTAGGGTTTAGTCAGTCATTAAATTGATTTGCCCTAACTATAGCTACGTAAAACGTAAACGTAAAAATTTTTAAGTAAGCTCAGTTTTACGTTTACGTCGTTTGCCCTAACTCTCTTACGCCTACATTTCACAGACTTGTATCTCTGACTACGTAACCGATTAAATATTCATAAATTATTTTGATAAATGCCCAGAATTTTTATAATTAAATTAATTTAAAAATAAATCGACTTAACAGCGTAGTGTCTGTGCAGTTTATGCATTAGAACTACACAGTGGACGGGGCTCTAACGCCCACTGTAACTAAACCAGACCCTGACGATGAACTTCAACCCTCTACTTTTTCCTCTCTCACCTATATGTATTTAAAGTTTTAGAACAGCGATTCTCAACTTTTTTCATCACGGTGCATTTTTAATAATTTAAAAATGTGGCAGCCCACTGACAACGTCATATTTCGGGGCTAACTTTCGGCAAAACCAAATACTGGACCGAGGTGGGTTGGCTTTTTTGGGCTAGACGTTAAAGAGCCCTCTCAAGTTATGGAACGAGTAGAGATAGAAAAATTGCCAGGTGTAGGAGCTCGTCCCTCTGGCTTTGGTGGATGGTTCCAACGAACAGTAGAAAGACGATAAATAGCACAAGGGTTGCAGCTTTGGTCGGCAACCGGCTGTGAGAAAACAGCTCAATATATCGCCCTTGTGTCCACTCAGGGGGACAAGATGGGTTACCGATCCTGCCATAGGCAGTTCGTGAGTTCACTGAAGTTAACCAGCGCAAGCCCACGTCAATACCAACATGGGTGTTGTTAAAGAACGTTGGGTGTTGTTAATTTCCTCCCTCCTTCGTCCTCTACACCTACTGAGCAGCTTCCTAAGTGTTCGTCCTGTTATGGGGGCTTGGCTTTCTCCCCAAACCATGAAATTGATCCAGATATAATAAGATATTATACTTGTAACCTAGCCCTATGCACACATCAAGCGGGTGACTAGTAGACATAACTACTACGGGATCACGTCAATTTGGCACGTAACAATTTGGCGTACGGCAATTTGGTGTAGTCAATTTGGCGTACATACACATTCGGCATATGACAATTTGGCGTGCATACCGATCTCTTGGGTGCACACATTTGTTCAAAATTGCAACTGTCATAATCAGTGGCAGATCCAGCATTTTCGTCGGTGGGGGGGGTTGAGCTAAACCTCACATATTATGCAAATAAGTTTATATGTTCATGGGAGGGGTTGCAACCCCAAAAACCCCATCCTAGCATCCTACATCCACACTTGGTCATAACAGTCATTGCAACGGTCCCGTATACCACAGTTGGGTTTGTTTGTGTTTTAGGGCCCATCGACTTCAAAGGTCATTAGGGCCCTATAACAGTTATGGTAGGCATTCATTGTTCTATTACCTTGCAATGACTGTTGTTATGACTATTGAAATATGTTGTTATGACCGTTGCAATTTTGAACAGATTTGGGCACCCAAGAAATCAGTATGTACGTCAAATTGACATATGTCAAATTTGTATGTAAGCCAAATTGTCATACGCCAAATTTGTATGTACGCCAAATTGACTATGCCAAATTGTCATGCACCAAATTGATGTAGACCCCAGTGGCATATGGCAGCATTGGGTTTCCAACAGCAAAATGCATTGAAGAACGAGCAACGTTGAAACATGTAACAGTGCACCTGATGTTTTTACACAATTGCAAAACATACTGTAAAATAGGCTCCCCATGTGTTACTGGTTTGTTTCTTTTGTTGGTGCTTTAAGGCCCTTCAACTACAATGAGCATTACATCCCCATCCACAGTGTAGTTTTAATGCAGAGTATGCACAGGTTATGGTGTTGAGGTTGGTGTAAAATTGGGCACTGCTAGTTTCCCCTCTCCAAATCCCTACACCTATCTCCCTCTACCTGCGAGCAGGTTCGGCCCATTATGGCTGCTTGGCCAACTCCCTAACCCATTGGTGCAACATACTAAAATGCCATTTGGGTATTACTGTTCCCTAACTGCACCTGGGCTAGTACTACATGGGATTGTGTTGCTGAACTTCAGCCGCTCGGTGTGGTACAAGAGGGAAGCAAATAAGTAGGGCCGATGAGTGAGGGCAGATGATGGGATGAAATTCCACAAGCTCAGACTACCTCACACAATGACCTCTGAAGTTTTAATTAACGGCAGAATTCTCCACATACAACGACGTCTCTCAGTGCCTATGCAAATGTGTACTTGCCATTAAACCAGGCAATGAGTGAAAATCATCGGCAAATCTCATCTAATCACTAAAGTTAAGCAATGCAATCTCAGCTAGTACTGGTGTGTGTTGCCGCTTGGGAAAACTGGGTACTGCTACTACCCAAAAATCGTCTGTGCAATCTTTGCATTAGAACTATGCAGTGGACGGGGCTCAAACGACCTTGTAGTTGGAGGGCCCTAAAACACCAACGAACCAAACAAATGAAAAGAGTTAACAAAATCCTTTCATTTTTCTCTTACACACTGTTAAATCCACCAGGCTTAATGGTGGATGTCAGCAAACAATTGCTGTAACTGTGACTGAAGCATAGCAGGGTGCATCTGTGAACAACTGCAGAGAAATGGTGCAACTAGCACTAAACAATGAGAATCAACAAATGTCACCCCTCTCTACAGTTGTGACAGCCTGTCCCAGCTCCAGTAGGGAAACAATGATCTGAGAAATTGATTACACTGATCAACATGATTTTTGTCTCATGAGTACCAATAGTTGTACTTAATGCAGCTTTTCATTTCTCCAGCACCCACAGATTTTTATTTTAATTTCCTAAAATTTTTCGAAACGTATTTTTATCCATTTGTAAGTTGCCAATTAAAGCTCATAGAGTATTATTATCACCCCCATCCTAAAAAAGCCACTGTCCCTGCTGTTTTGGCATCACCCCATATGTCATGGTGCGAGTGGAGTCACCCAGTGTGCCCCACACCCCATCCCCCTACTGACACCACCATGGTACACGCCACATGCCATTTGCTATCCTTGTGATTTCGAGGAAACCCAAAGATCACCACTGACTGCTATTTCTGCTTAACAAACATTAAAGGGATTACATGAAAATCAAAACCTACAGCGGTGGTGTACCCTAACTTGCAACCTGCAATGAGATCAGTTCCACACTGCAAAGAATTTCTCATACCAAACCATCGAGAACATGTGACATTACATAATGACAGTTGAGATTCTTATGGAAGTAAGAAGGAAGGAAAACTGATTTTTGTTATACAACTTTTGAACCAAGCTGTTGATCTGTGCCTCATTTATTGAGTCAAGAAGAGCTTAATGATCTCATATGAGATTTGAAGTTATTTAAACAGCAATCAGAAATTCTTGGTTCCTCTATAAAAGGATGGAATCTTCTTCAAAAGAACACAAAGATGTGTATTTAGCATGATAATCATTCTCAATTTAAGGATTATTTTTCTGAAGAAAATGGCTTAGTGTTTTGTAATGACACTTCTTCTCTTATGGAGACATTTGGTATTGAACACAGCCCAACAGAATGGCATTCATTCATTCATTCCTCTAAAGCTGCTCTAAAGTAAGTTTAAAAGCTGCACTTCTTGATAATAGCAATAAATGCTCATCAGTACCTGTGGATTACTCTGCTAGTACTAAAGAAACATATGAAAACTTTAAAATTGTGTTGGTAAAGCTATAATATGCAATGAATGAATAGAATATTTCTGGTGATTTGAAAGTTAGTGCACTTATTCTTGGTCTGCAGCTGGGCTAAGCAAAGTTCTGCTGTATTTACGTGAATGGGGTAGCAAGAACAGAAAAGTCCACTACATTAGATAAGAATTGCCTAAACTTGAATCATTCATTCCTGGACAGAAAAATGTGAAACATGATTCATTGTGTAATCTGAAAAATGTGCATCTACCTCCATTACATATCAAACTAGGATAAATGAAGAATTTCATTAAAGTGATGGACAATACTCCTGTTTTACAGTTTTTAAAAGAAGGAATAATTGTGGGCCCAGAAATTTGATTACCAATGCCAGATGAAAACTTTGAGGGACTATTTAATCCACTGGAGAAGGCAGCTTGGCAAGCATTAAAAGAAGTTATTAACAGTTCTCTCATAGGTTGAGCGTCTCAGACATGATCACAGAATTAAGGCAGGACTCACTACATCAGAGACAGATATCTGACAGCATTAAGCCTTTTCACAGACTGGTGAAATTCGGGTATGATGGTACTCCAGGGGGCAGCTTATCCTGGCAGAATATAGGGGGAGAAGGGGTCATCCTTTCAAACTGAAGGAGGACAGGCATGAACAGACTTGTATTACTGGTCTTTTCTTCCAAGGGTCACTTGGCAATGGAATTCTCTCAGTGAGAATAATGTTAGGAAGTTTCTGCAAGAAGGTGTTATTATAGCAGGTATGCAATAGGGACGTTGAAAATTAGTCGCAGGAATGCTACAAATCACAAATACGAATGATGAACTCGTTCGTATTAATAATTGTGAAGGGACATTGAAATGAGATGTCCAAAGCGAATGTCGCCACCTAGGGAAAAGCGTCTAGCACTCATTGGAAAAGACTATGTGCTACATTTGAGTGTGATTTTACTAGCACGGTGTGCTAATCCCATTGCACGTTGTTGGGAGATCATTTTTTCATGTAATTGAATGATTTTAATGGTTTCCTAATTGTAATTTACTAATTATACCTTTACACTTTATTTTTACTCTCTTGAATATGTTCTGTATTTTGAATTTCTGAAGAATTTCCCATATGTGACATCGTTAAGACCCAGACGTCTTCGTTCCTAAAGATGGCTGCCTCAAGCTGATGTTTGAGCTTCATTGGGCATGCGCGAGGGTGTGGCCTGTTCAGTGCCTTCCGAATCGTAACTGGGGAAAGTTACGATTCTGGAGTCTTCTAACCGTTGCCAAAGTCGGGGGGGGGGTTGAGTGGGAGGCACAACTACGCTCAACACACTCGTATTTGTAGTCGGGATGCCCTATTCGTAATTCATTTCAACGTCCCTAATATATAGCAGAATAGACGTTATGCTTCAGGTTCCTTGGGGGTTCAATGGGTTATAAATTGGGAATGAGAGTCATTCTCTCTACTGCCAATTTGGCCTATCAGGGCCAAATCAAGGGCTATTAGACTGGGGAGCCCCCAGTCAGAGATGTCCCACTAAGTAAGGGAGCCATGCTATAGTTAGGGTCTAGGAATGTGGGACTAGGGTTTATACAAAAACTGACATTTTATTAAAAAACAGGTTTTCTAGTTTTAGAGTCTTCATTAACAAATAGGTGTAAAAGCCGGTTTCCAAAACCAACAGACCCAAGTGGGGACCCTTACAGGAATAATAGGGGTATTAGTAAACACCATGAAGCAAATAATGGTAAGTGTCGCCTTCCTTCAACAAACACGATGGAAGGGGAACTGATCATGGGCACTGGGAGAGGGATGCAAATTACTATATACTCAGGAAACACAGGAAACAAATTACTATATAC
>JAAFCE010007744.1:25632201-25647152 GCA_013389805.1 Trigoniulus corallinus
TTAACTGCAGCAAACATTTTAATCCTTTATTTCATTATATATTTATTTAAATGTTTAATTATTAATTTACATATTTACATATTTTATTTATTATTTTATTTTATTAGTAATTTATTGGTTATTGGTTTGTGGTTTATGGGTTTTGTAGTTAGTAGTTTGGTTTAGTGATAAGTTTTAAGTTGTGAAGGGTCTGCCAGGTGAGTGTGAGACCTCCACTCACTTGGCAATGATTAGTCCACTGATGAGTGTCTCCTGTGGGGTTGGATGGCACCCCCTCACAGGTTGCCCTGCTACTATCACTGTGGGTTCTGGACGTCTGGCTGGGGTGCCCCCAGTCACAGCTGTCATACCAAATAAGGGGGGTAGACTTAGACTAGGGACGTGGAATCTGGGGACCCTCTCGGGGAAGACTGGAGAGCTAGTAACAATTTTGAAGCATAGGAGGGTCAGTGTTGCATTCCTCCAGGAAACGCGTTGGAAGGGTAATAGGTCACAGGCCCTGGGGGAGGGATACAAACTCATCTATGTGGGTAGTGAAAAGTGACATTATGGGGTGGGTATTGTATTAAGTAGTGAACTACAGCAGGTGGGTCACTTCAGTTCTTAGGTTCTGTAGTTTGGCAGGGTATAGGGCTCCACCTCATAAGTGCATATGCCCCCCAGGCAGGCCTGAGTGACACCATAAAAACAGCCTTTTGGAATGATTTTGATGAGTTGGTACACTCAGTGGACAGTACAATTAGACAGGGTAGGGGAAATGAGCATCTGATTATTGGGGGTGACTTTAATGCACATGTGGGTAACAATGGTCTGGGATATGAGGAGGTACATGGGGGATGTGGGTATGGGATGATCAACCGAGAGGGGCAGAAGGTCCTTGAGACAGCAAGAGCACATGGCCTTGCATTGGCCAATACTTGGTTCAAAAAGAGGGAAAAGCACCTAATCACTTTTCAGTCACCACAGGGGAGCTCCCAGATAGACTTTTTCATGGTTAGGATGCAGCACAGGGCAGAGATCCAAGACTGCTGGGCACTACCCAGTGAGGATTTCCAGAAGGAGAGTGGCCATAAGCTGCTCATGATAGAATTACTAATCAAGGGGACAGTTAGGCAACATACCTGGAAGGGAGAAGCAGTTATTAGGTAGTGGAAGTTGCCCACCAAGGCAGATGAATTCCAGCAGGAGGTTTTCAGCCAGGTTGACTGGGAATGGGATGGGTCAGCCAATGCCATGTGGGACAGGTTTGCTAGGAAAATTAGGAGATGTGGTGAGGCTCTCTTAGGTAGGGGTAGAGTAGGAGGGCTTATCAGGGTAGGCAGACATGGTGGTGGAATGAGGAGGTGGAAGCTGCAATCAAACTAAAGAAGGAAGCCTTCCATAGATGGAGGGAAATAGGGGACCAGGTTTCAAAGATAGACTATGTTCAGGCAAAGAAAAATGCCAGAAGGACCATTGCCCTGGCCAAGTATCAGAAGTATGAGGCACTATATGAAAAATTGGGGACAAGGGAAGGAGAGAAAGCAGTTTTTAGACTGGCTAAAACCAGGGATAAAATGAGTAAGGACATTACCAGGGCTATAACAGTCAAGGTTACCAATGGTAGGGTTCTGTTCCAACCAACAGAGGTGATCAAAAGGTGGGAGGAATACTACCACAGCCTCTTAAATACTGTCACCAGTGTAACAGCCACAGCAAGCAACTCAAGCATAATTCCTCATGCAGTGGACAGGGTGAGTGAGGCTGAAATCGTCAGAGCCCTTCGCAAAATGAAAGGTCACAAGGCAGCCTATCGATGTTTGGCTCACCTTGGGGAACACAGGCATTGCATGGCTTGTGAAGCTTTTCAATAAGCTAGCAAAAGGTGATAGGATGCCATCTGCATGGCGAGAGAGAGTTGGATAATTCCATTGTTCAAGGGCAAGGGGGATTCCCAGGACTGTGGAAACTATAGAGGCATTAAGCTAATGAGCCACTCTATGAAGCTGTGGGAGTGAGTCACAGAGTGTCGCATCAGAGAGCAAACTAGGGTCCAGGGAAACCAATTTGGGTTTATGCCTAGTAGATCCACCATGGAACCAATCTTTATTCTAAGACAGATGATAGAGAAGCATAGAGTAGCAAAGAAGGACCTCCATGAAGTATTTGTTGACCTGGAGAAGGCCTATGATAGTGTCCCTAGACAGGTACTGTGGAGCGTTCTAAGGAAGAAAGGGGTTGATGAGGGCCTTATTAGGGTAGTGCAGGATATGTATGAAGGTTGCATCACTAGGGTGACAACAGCATGGGAAAACACTGCAGGTTTCAACGTGCTGGTTGGGGTGCATCAAGGGTCAGCACTTAGCCCATATATATTTACTCTAGTAATGGATGAGCTGCTGACGGGGGTAGGGGAATGGGCTCCTCAGTACCTGGTATTCGCTGATGATGTGGGATGGCTAGAGGAGTCCAATTTTGTTTTTTGTTTTGTTGTTGCTTTAGGGCCCATCAACTACAAAGGTCATTAGGGCCCAGAAAGACACATCACCATGGTGGGGGTGTAAATGGCCATCCCACCATGATGGCAATAAAAAGGGCAAAAGGCCAATAAAAGTAATAACAATAAAACCGCAATAGCCTAATAATAACTCAGAAAAGAAATACAGGCTAAAGCCAAAACAGACATATAAATAAAGGCAAAAGCCAAAACAGACATATAAAAGGCAAAAGCCAAAACATACATAACAAAAAAAGTGGCAAAAGCCAAAACAGAGAGAAGAATAAATGTGGCAAAAGCCAAGACAAACACAGAGATAAAAAGGCAAAAGCCAAAACAGACAGAATAATAATTGTGGCAAAAGCCAAAACAGACATTACAACAAATGTGGCAAAAGCCAAAAAGAATACAGAAACAAAAAGGCAAAAGCCATATAATTCAAAAATAATTACAAAAGGTGTCTAAAAGAAATGGCATAGACTTCAAATTTTGTGAAAGAGGCCAGCCTCTTTCACAAATACTAGCGTGCTCTCCACTGCCTGAGGGTTAACCCCAAGTGATGTGGAGAGCTCTGCGCTGACTCCCAGTCGCCACCAAAGTTCTCGGTATCTCTCACAGTGACTAAAGATGTGCGCCACTGTGAGAGGCTCCCAACAGAAGTCACACCATTGCTGATCCTCACCCCATAGAATGTAAGAGTGGGTGAGGAAGGTGTGACCGATTCGCAGCCGAGGAAGCACAACCTCCTCCTTCTGTGATTGGCGGCACGAGGACACCCAGTGCACTGCAGTGTCCTTCAGTGTGCGGAGTTTGTTCGTGGTCTCCGCAAACCACTGGGCCCGCCATTCGTCATGGATGGCCCACCACACCATCGGGAGAGCGTCGGAGGAGGGGACAGCAGTGTCAGGTATTTCTGGCATGTGGGCCACCTAACGGGCATGGGCATCTGCCATCTCGTTGCCCACGATGCCAACATGCCCCGGGACCCACATAAACAACACTGTCTTGCCCTGCTTACGAATCACAAGCAGCAATCTGTGCTAACCCTGGATGATGGCATGTCTGCCATACAGGGTGTGCAACAGCTGAAGGGAGCATAGGGAGTCAGTCGCAACAACAAAGTGTCTGTTATGCAATACTTGGATGAGTTCCAGTGCCCTGTGCAGAGCTGTGAGTTCTGCAGTTAAGACACTAGCAACGCCTGGAAGGCGGCCCCCCATGAGATGACCAGTTGTAAAGACTGACCAACCCACATAGGAACCATCCTTCGACCCATCCGTGTAAATAAAAACATGGCCTCGATAGGTCCAAGAGAGGCGTCCGAACTCTTGTTGGTACAATGACCTATCGGTACTGGTTTTGGGTAAGGCTGCAAGCATTAAATTTAAACTTGGCTCTGGCACTGTCCAGGGCGGCACAGAGACCGGCAGTACAGGCTGCACCCTAGGTAGAGTCACACCCAGGCCGGCAAGACAGTCCATCCAACGCACACCGAATGGAGGGGGAACCCCCTGGCGGCGGTTGAATGGCCGTCTCACAATGTCACTAAAGACGGCTGGGTGTGTAGGGTGCCCTTCAGCCGCAAAATGTATGCAGCTGCCAGGCACTGCCGCCGCACAGTCAATGGTGGCTCACCAGCCTCAGCATAAAGGCTGAGTACTGGACTTGTGCGGAACGCCCCAATGGACAACTGGATGCCAGCGTGATGAACACTGTCCAGCATCCGGAGAGTAGATGGAGCGGCCAGGCCATATACGCCGCAGCCATAATCGAGACGGGATCGAACGAGTGATCTGTATAGTCGAAGCATCACCGTTCGATCTGCCCCAAAACCAGTTCCCTGCAGGCACCGCAGAATATTAAGGGAGCAAAGGCACTTAGCCTTCAGCTCCTTCAAGTGCGGGACCCATGTCAGACGGCTGTCAAAACGGAGACCAAGAAAGCGGGCCGCCTCTACAACTGGCAGGAGGCGGCCATCCAGGGTAAGCTGAGGCTCAGGGTGAAGCCCTCGCTTACGACAGAAATGCATGACAGTTGTTTTGTCAGGGGAGAACTTATAGCCATGCGAGGCGGCAAACTCGTGGGCACTGTTTAGCGCAAGTTGCAACTGGCACTCAATGCTGTGCATCGTGGCAACCCGGTACCTGATTGAGAAGTCGTCCACAAATAGGGACGACTTGACCGGGGGGTGAACAGAGGATGGTAGGCCGTTCACCGCAACAGCAAAAAGCTTCACACTCAAGACGCTCCCCTGTGGGACACCATTCTCCTGCAGAAAGGCATAGGAGTAGGTGTTACCCACACGCACTCTGAAGGTCCGTTCGGACAGAAAGCTTTGGAGGAAGAGGGGCAGATTACCCCTGAGCCTCCACTGGTGCAAGGTCTCCAATATACCGTGGCGCCAAGTGGTGTCATATGCCTTCTCCACATCAAAGAAGACAGCCACTAAGTGCTGTCTGTGGAGCAAGGCTTCACGTACTGCAGTCTCCAGGGAGATCAAATGATCCACCGGAGACCTACCAGCACGGAAGCCACATTGGGCATTGGCAAGGAGGTGGTGCCGCTTGAGATACCACACCAGGCGCCAATTTACCATTTGTTCCATTGTTTTGCAAAGACAGCTCGTCAATGAAATGGGTCTGTAATTTATTGCAAGGCTACTATCCTTCCCAGGTTTTGGGAGTGGGATTATAGTAGCCTCTCGCCAGCCTGCAGGGACTTCATGCTGCTGCCATATAATGTTGAATACCTCAAGTAGGTATATAACGCTTTCCTCTGGTAGGTGTCGTAGCATTTGATAGTGTATGCTATGTGGTCCAGGGGCAGTGTCCCTGGCTCTTGCTAGAGCTGCTCGTAGCTCCCAAGGGGCAAATGGATTGTTATACCCCTCGGTGACACCACCAGTGAAGTTCAGTGGATGGCGTTCTCCAGCCTGCTTCGTTTGCAGGAATGTTGCCGTGTAGTGCCTGGAACTGGAGACGGCTGCAAACGTCCTTCCCAGTTCCTCAGCCACCTCACACGGCAGAAGGCAATGTCTTCCTTGTACAAGGAGACCTGAGCCACATGATGGTAAATATCTGCCTTGGATCTTTCTCAGCTTTTCCCAGACTTTCTTGGAGGGCGTGTGACGGGTAAGTGAGGAGACGTACTGACTCCATGAGGAGCGTTTGGCCTCCTTGATCACCCGTCGTGCATTTGCCCGGGCTCGGAGATAGTCAATACGATTGGCCTCGGTGGGACGAGATTGAAAGCTGCGAAGGGCTCGTCGGCGAGCCCGAATCGCACTCCGACAATCCTCTGTCTACCATGGCACCCGTGCTCGTTGTGGGTTACACGAGCTCTTGGGGATGGATGCCAATGCCGCCCCGACCACCACCTCTGTGAAATGACTCACTAGATCGTTGACCCCATCAAAATCACAAAGTGGGCGGAAATGTATATGGTGGGCGAACTCCTTCCAGTCCGCCTGACGCAGACACCACCGTGGTGGGTGTTGGGGCAATGCCCCATCTCCACTGCTAATCTTGATAGGGAAGTGGTCACTTCCACAAGGGTCTGACAGAACCTCCCACTGCAAACCTGGTGCCAACCCAGGAGAGCAGATGGAAAGGTCTATACACGAAAGACCACTGGTGGCAGTCATCACATGCGTGGGGGCACCTGTGTTTAGAACAATGAGGCCATTGTGTGACACCCATTGTTCCACAAGTCGCCCTCGGGGGTTGTGACTGTCCGAGCCCCATTGTGGATCTAATGTGATTTTGGGGTCTGACCAACAACAGATAGTTTGGAGTGTGATGTGCAATGCAGCCTTTATTGTGTGGATGAATTGTTATATTAGATGTGCAGCCATTAATTCTAACTGAGGTAACGTTATTGTCTTTAAAGGTGCTACCTTGGTCTTGCTGCTGAGAAGATGCACTGATATTTTGTTGCTAACAATTGACCTGATATACACCATTGCTCCATTGGCCTTTGTTGATGCATCTGTAAACCCATGTAGTTCATATTTGGCAGCTGCCAATGCTGTGCATCTTGGAACTGTTATTGTGTTGACCACTTCCAGATCCCCTCTTAACTTTTCCCACTGCAGCTTGATTTCTTGTCCAGGGTTTTGGTCCCACTCTAGATTGGCTTACCATAACATCTGGATGAACATCTTTTCTCGAACTGTTATTGGTAAGATGATTCCCAGTGGATCAAATAATCCACTCAAAAAATGTCTGCAAGGATAGTGCGATTCGTTATTTGTTCATGCTTTGGTTTGGTTTTCTTGAATGAGAACTTTCTGTGGTTGGAGTCCACTGAATTCCCAACGTTTTCACAGTTTCATCCTCTTCAAATGATAGAACTGTGTCTGGATCTGGATGACTGTTGCTAACCTGCTTGATGCGATCAGGTGAGTTTGACACAATCTTGCATAAGGGAAATCCACCACTACCTAACATTGGTATGATTTCCATGGCTAATCTGGTGGCCTCCTCTATGGTGTCCTTCCCAGAGATGAGATCATCCACATACATGTCATGCAATGCTACAGCTGCTCCAACAGGATATGTAGTACTGGAGTCTCTTGCTAACTGGTTTAGGGCTTGAGTTGCTAGGTATGGTGCTGATGCAATGCCATAAGTGACAGTTGTCAGCCAGTATTCTTCAATTGTTGATGCTCTTCTCCAAAGAATGCTATGATAATCTCGGTCCCTTTCATGTAGCATGACTTACCTGTACATCTTCTCCACATCTCCACAGACTGCAATCTGGTGTATTCGGAACCTCAATAGGATAGAGGCCAGGCTGTCCTGTATGACTGGTCTGATACAGAGCAGGCAATTCTATGACTTGCCATTGGAAGATCTTGCACTTGCATCAAAGAGCACCCACAGCTTGGTGGTGGTACTTGTTGGGTGGATCACTAGTTGCTGAGGAAGGTAGTAGACCTCATGAGCTTCTTTCTTGAGTGAGTTGGCTGGCACTGGCTCCATGTGCTTCAGGTCCAGGTATTCCTGCATGAATTGGTCATACATTGTCTTCAACTTCTTGTCTCTCTTTGGCTGGTGCTCTGGATGTATGTAGCATCTCGTTGCCACAATCTTGGAATCTCCCAAATGAATGTTGGTTTTGAAAGGTAAGCTGACACAGAATCTTCCACTTGCCTTGTCTCATGTGTGGGTGTCTTGGGTGATTTGGTTCAATTTCCTCCAGCTCCCAGAAGTGCCTTAACCTTGAATCTAGTGATGTGATGGAGCAGGTCATGGCTGTTGGGATTGGTGCTGGGATTTCTCCTTCCAACACCCATCCAAATTGTGTTTGTTGCTGTGGGTCCTCCCAAGAGCGACTCCACTGATGACGACTTCCAAAAGTTATGGTCTGCTAGTTTGAGATTATGCCATGCACTGAACTGGGAGGACATCAAATCATGCTGTGGGAGGTTTTCAGTTATGCTTGGCATTATGACTGCTGTGTACCTCATGTTGAAGTTGTTGTGAGCCGATACCAGGTGTAGGTCAGCTGCATAACTGCAGTTGCTGGTATGGGAACCAATTCCATAAATGGACAGTTGTACTGGCTTGCACTTGATCTTAAGTCGTTGTGTACAGGCATCTGTAATGATGCTGACATTGTTGCCAGGGTCGAGTAATGCACGAACCAAATGTAGCTTGTCTCATAGTCTCACTTGCACCACTGCTGTTGCTAACAATGTATTTTGCAGCAACAGCTGTTTGATGCAGACTACTCATTGTTGTGGCCCTGCCATCTTCGTCAGGGATGACTATAGATGATGAATGGAGTAGACTGTGGTGCTTTCTTCTGCAGCTGCTGATCCTTCATCGAGCTTGGCTGGTGCAATCCTTTACTGCATGGTTTATTCTGAGACAGTTGAAACATGCACCATTGGTCTTCACAAATTGTTGGCGTTTTGTTGGTGGCATCTTTGTGAACAATGGGCATTTGTGGATTGGGTGGTCATCATGGCATTTGATGCATTGGCCTCTGGTGTTGTTGATGGTGACTGCAGATGTTGACCAATGGTTGGGCCTCATTGGACTGTAGCTTGGTGATCTTATCTCTGTTGAACTGACGACTTCTGCTTGTTGGATTAGGAAGGCTAGAAAGTGTTCTGTTGTGACATCATCTTCTTGGGCTGTTTCCTTTTTCCACTGTCGTCTTGTGGTACTCTCTGTGCCACCACCAAATGGTTCAGCAATACATCCCATTGGTCCACTGGATACTGAAGTACTTTTAGACTTCTGATGCACTCTGAGGTGGCATCTGCTAATCTCCAGAGTCCACTTGATGTCTCTTGTTGTAGTGCTGGTTGGTTAACAAGCTTGTCTAATGGTAGCATCCAGTGAGGATGTCCCAGGCTTCTTTGTAATTTTGATTGGTGACTTGAGTGTTTTGGAGTAGTCCTGCAGGTTCTCCCTTGAGTGACAGCTTTTGATATTGTCACTTCTGGCAGTCAGGTAGGTTGGTTTCATGGACCAATGATTTGAACAAATCATGGAATGAAAGCCACTCATTGTAGTCACCACTGAAGGTTGGCAGTTGCAGTTGTGGTAGTTTGATCTTTGCATTCTCTTGTTCACCCTGGCTTGAGGAATCTTCTTGACTTATGTTGGAGCTTGGAGGGCTGTGCTTGTTAGGACGTCTTGAATCCATGAGTTTCTTGATCTTGCATTTCATGGCTATCAAACAGTCTTCAAATTCCAATCTTGATTGAATTTCAGCATTCACTTCTTGTTCATTTTTGGTGTCTTCTATGATGATATCTTGAATTTTGTTGAAATTGATCGCAATGTCTCTCAAGATGTCATCCCAGACATCTAGGTCTTGAATGTCCCAAGTGGAAGGGGTTGCCATGTAGTCTGCAATGTCCCTTTCTAGCTTGGTGAGTCTTCCTTTTTCTACTGTGTGTTTCTTCTTCATAGACTCCATTGCATTAATTTAATGCTGATGTTGAATGTTTCTTAAGTCTGCCTTGACAGACCAAATGTTGGGGGAATGGAGATTTTTTGAAGAAGGATTTAACTTTGGGTAATGAACTGTTTTCTAATGGAAGTAGCTGGTACACTTTCTTGACAAAAATACAAGACTGATTTTATTTTTCAGATTTGTCCATTTATACAAATTAAAACAAAGCCACTGACATTCTAAGAAAAGGGTTGAAATTAAACATACAAAAGTTCCCTAACTTGCTGACTGGCTTCCTGACACATGGAGGTAGTGGGATACAATGGTCCTTCTTAGCATTCACACTATTCCCCTCTTCTTAGAATTTGATGATAAGGTCACTACTCTAAGGCCAGTCAAACTTCATCCCTTTAGTCTTTACATAACTTCTTATAGAATGTCAAGTATATAATAGTATTAGAAAGCCTGCAAATACATTACTTCTATTAAACTCTAATTTTAAATTCTAAACTCCACTTCTAAACTTAAATTATACTAGAATTACTTCAAATACATTAAATTCTGTTAACATAAGCAGTGCCATAACAGGGGTATGAAGCGCCTGTGGGAAGTGTCATACATTCTCTTGCCCATAACTCAATAATGACAAAAACTTAAACATTTTGTGTCCCAAACCCAGTTGCACCCATGGTGGCCACCTTCTTTGTCACGCCCTTGTTATGACCCTGAACATAAGCAATTAGTCATTGATTCCCAGAGCTGTTGTTGTCTTGCCTAGTAGGCTAAATTTGCAATGTTTCGATTCACTGCTTGTTTGGATAAAGCAACTGGGTGGCTTCTGAAGTGGTTGCAAAAATACACTCCCAAGTTGACCACCTCTTTATCTTGACCATGAATCATTAGAACCAATATGCTCCCATAGGCATACCATTGTGGGCACACTCAATAAGTTGACAACCTCTGGATATCGACCACTAACCACCTACAGTTGGCACAACAGTCATGGTCACCTCTCTATGTTGACCATTTTGGAGCAATCATGTTCCAATTGGCCAGCTTTGTACAACGTTCACTCTACCAATCGCTCATAGGAGAAAACCCTTTGCATCTACCAGGCACTCATAGTGGAAAAACCCTTTTAACTACTTATCTTGTTGTTATAGTGAACGAGCATATGTAACATTATGTCAAAGCAAAAAATAGTGGAGCTCACGATAGAAAAGAAAGTGGAAGTTCTGGACCAAGTAAAGGCAGGGAAATCTCAGCAAAAGATAGCTGAAGAGCTTGGGATTTCAAAAACAACAGTGGTGAATATTGTCAAGACAAGTGACAAAATTTTGAAGGCATTTAATGAAAATTGTTCTAGCAGAAGGAAAAGGATTGTGGCTGATGATTTGGATCAAAAAGTTTTTCTGTTTTTCTCAAGTTGTCGATCCAAGAACATTTCTATAAATGGGCCACATCTTCAGGAAAAAGCAAAAGTAGTCCACCAAGCACTATGACGTGAAGATTTCACTGCCAGCAATGGTTGGCTGGAAAAGTTCAAACTATGGCATAACATTCAATGTCGCTCTTTAAATGGCGAGCCAGCCAACATGAATCTTGTTGCTGCTGATGACTGGAAATCGAAGCTGCATACGTTGATTGCAGATTACAGTCTGCCAGATATTTTTAATGCTGATGAAATGGCTGTGTTTTACAGACAGCTTTCAACCCATTCCCTTTTTGGCAAAGGCTGCTATTTTGGTGCTGGAATTCCACTATGAATGTTGATTTACAACATTATATGAATCCTGGAATTTTAATATTACGTGTGTTCCACTGCTAGGATAAGGAGTAATCCTTAGTTGTTGAATTCGACTCCAATAATTGATAAAATACTTCAAGATGAACCAATAAATGAGTTACTTTTATATTCCAACAAAACGAATTAATGCCCAATCAATGTCGAATAAATAACATAAGATAAAGTAGTTTGTGTAGTTTTTTTTGTGTTTTGGTTAAGGAGCAGAGAAATTTGTGATTTCTCTCTGAGAGTGATGGTTGAGGAACTCTGCACTTGTTTTTCTTTCTTTTTGAATATTTAAATTTTTAAGATTTTCTTGTTTGTTCTGTTTCTTTTAAATTTGAATTTAAATTGAAAATTGTGTTAGCAGAAACGTGCAATGTTTCTGTGTGTTTTTATAATTAAAATATCATGTGCATTCATACAGCAAGTGCTGTTGGAGCTCATGCAATTTTGTGCATTTGCATCATATACATTTTGTATAGTTGTGGGGTGTCCACAAAGTGTTAGTACTGTGTTCTGAAGGTAAGTATATTGTAATTACAAGTGGAGATAGGTGTTTCCACAATACTTTATCTCCACACCTTGTTCAGAAAGGCGATTGGTTCAAAGGTGGCAAACAAGCTAAGGAATGCATAACTGTCCTTCTGGATTGGATTAGTTTGTGGGTTGGGGTGTAAGCCAGGCAGCCATAACAGGTCAACTCCTTAGGAGGCTGCCCACGGAAGATGAGGAGGTAGGTAAAAGGATGAGGAAGAGGGTAAATTTGCAGCACCCAACGTTCTTCACCAACCACCCAAGTTGGTATTGACATGAGGGTGCTTCGCCTAACTTCAGTGATCTAATGGGAACTGGTGTGTCCAATGCAACTTGGCTTTTTTTTTTTTTTGTTGGAGTTTAAGGTCCCATCAACTACGAGGTCATTAGAGACCCGTCCACTGTATAGTTCTAATGCATATACTGCACAGACACTACACTAATGAGACGATTATTGGGTATTAGCAGTACCCAGCTTTCCCGAGCGACCACCCATGTCATTACTAACTGGGCTTGCGTTGCTTAACTTCAGTGATCAGACGAGAACTGGTGTGTCCAACGCAACTCGCCGCTCCCTATGCAACTTGGCCACACTGTTGTAGTGCCTTGGGCAAAAAAACCACAACCTCTAGTCATTGGTCATGCTGAACGTCCTAGAGCATTCAAGCAGATTAACATGAATCCAAAAAACCTTCCAATGCAATACTGCTTCAACAAAAAGGTGTGGCTAACCAGTTCTAACTGGGTGAAAAGTGTAAAGTGTAAACACAGCCATGAAGTGCAAGCACCAGAAAATTGTCATTTTGGTAGACAATGCTACTAGTCATGGACATATTGAGCTCCCAAATTTTTGGCTACTGCATCTACCTCCTAACTTAACATCAGAGGTGCAACCTCTTGATTGAGGGATAATCCAAACAATGAAGCTCCACTACCGCCAGTGTCACGAGTCGAAGTGTCCGGCCAGACACTTTGAGGTACCTCAATGTGTCCAGGGGACGCTTTGAGGTAATTTAGCACATACCTAAAAGTGTCAGCTTTTACGTGAAAGTGTCCTGGCCGTTTCCCATGTTAGGAATTTTTGACCCACCAATAATGTGAAAGCAATTCAGTGTTTGCTAAAGTACTCTTCCACAAAACTCACTTGCAAAACTCACTTCCATCTACAAGGTGGGGGTCTCGGTCAGGGCCAGTCCTATGGGTTTGGCTGCCCACATGCAGCTATGTCACGGCTGCCCCACCCCTCTCAATATTTTCACTTAATTTTCTTAATGTCTACAAGTTAACATTGTTTGGCCGCCTTATCAGGGCAGCCACCCACATTCCTTGCACACTTGAACCTATGGACAGACCGGCCCTGGTCTTGGCAGACCCCAGACCTAAAAAATTGTGTCTACACATGTACCACTTTCTCCACTCTTAACCAACCTTTGAGTACCTGTTCTCCCATGTTTTCTTTACCTATCTAGGGAAGTTGGTGGGTCTCCTAAGTTATGAGCATATTTTATTTCTGGTTAAGCAATGCAACCCAAGTTAGTACTGACAGGGATGGTTGGTCGAAAACACTGGAAACACTGAAAACACTGGAAAAGGATTTTCAAAATGTCACTGTTCAACAAGCATCACTCTATATTAAAGAAATAGTGTGCTTCGCAGCAGCCACCTCTGGATTTTTGTTGTTTTTTTGTTAGTGTATTAGGTCCCATCAACAACAAAGGTCATTAGGGCCCAGAAGGACAATCACCATGGTGGGGATGTAAATGTCCATCCCACCATGGTGGCAATAAATAACAGCAAAACACTAAAAGCCATAACAATAAAAAGGCAATACCCCAATAAAATTTCAGAATAAATATAGGCAAAAGCCAAAACGCACAGAAAGGTAAAAGTAGCAAAAGCCAAACCAGAAATAACAATAAAAGTGGCAAAAGCCAAAACAGATTTTGTTTGCTTTTGTTTTGGGGCCCATCAACTACAATGGTCATTAGGGCCCAAAGAGAATATCATCATGGTGGGGGTGTAAATGGCCTTCCCACCATGATGGCAATAAATAAGGGCAAAAGGCCACTAAAATTAATAAAAATAAAAAAGGCAATAGCCAAATAAATATGATATATAAGTACAGGCAAAATCCAAAACAGGCATTAAAAATAACTGACTACAGACTACAGAACACAAAGATTGTTTTACTTAACTTCAGTATCCTGAGTTGTGGTCGCTCTCCCTGTGTGGCTATCTGGTGATAGGTTGCTTGGTGGCTGCTGATGTGTCACTCTTCTTGTGGTCTTTTGGATCACCCTTCCTGTGGACTTTTGGATCACTGAAAACAATGGCAGAACAGTTAGTACACACAAGCAAAGAAAATTAAAAAAAATATTAAATTATAATAAGAAAATTCAAATTAATTTTAAAATAAACCATGAATACTTATCTTTTTATGTTGTAGGGAACCGAAGTTTCACAAGAGGATCTTGCTTCTTCAAGGTTAGTTTTGCTTTGATAAACTTCCAATTTTTGAAGAGATGCCAGGCTGACAAAATTATCCCCCATGGGCTTTCAATAAGAATCCCCCCTCCTTTTGGGACAACCAACAGTAGTATAGTACAGATTTGCACAGACATCAGCATAGCAGTCTCCCTCAAATATCTCCAGTTAGCCATAAAAACTGCATCAGTTAGCCTAGATGAAGAAATCCAGCTCTTCCATAGTATACTTCACAAAAAAGGAAACAATATCCCTCAAGAAAGCCTTATTAAATTTTCTGTAGAAAAATACCACCAAGCTATGTCAGTGAAAATCCACAATATTCCAGGTAACCAAAATCTTGATCATGCTTTTCAATCCTTTATTCAGGGTATATTTAATCCCCCAACAGAGTTCACTTCCAAAGAGGTAGACAATAGGCCTAAACCAATAGTTAACCTTTCCAGTGTCCCACTTACGAATTCCCAACAGAATGTGCTAGGCAGAGGACTTACATTTTGTCCAACTAACACAATGTTCAATAAATTTAAGGTATTCTCAGATCTAGACGAATTGATGAGGTGGATTAAGCTCAAGTACTTTTTTATGGAGCACCCCCCAAAATTTAGTCAGAAAAAAAAGCTAAGACCGCCATCAAGTTGGACACCAAACATCCAATCTGAGGCACTTAATGTATACCAAGAAGCCATATTTAGGGATCTTCAAAAAACAATTGAAGACTGGGATAAGAACCAACCTAACAATATGTCAATCTCA
>JAAFCE010007744.1:25658949-25725092 GCA_013389805.1 Trigoniulus corallinus
GACTCGGGATAAAGGCACGTACAGGCAAGCGGAGGTAGCCAGCCATGATGTACTCTGGCACCTTGGGCCTACCAAAGGTCAGCACCAAGGTGTCAGATGGGCGGGATTCTCCATCCTGTAGGACCGAGGTGCGGTGAACAGCCACCACACCCTGGTCCCTGAGCTCCTCCGCTATCTGCTCCTCTGATTCCCCGCCTAGGTCAGGGCACTGCACCACACCTCTACTAGTGTTTAAGGTGCAATGGGGTTCGACCACAATGGGGATATCACCAAGCTTCTGCAGTCTCAGTAGTGCCTCTATCTGGTGAGGGGCGGATGCCTCCACCAACAAGGTGCCATTGCGCAGTTTCTCGACCGAAGTCACGTCGCCGGCAATGCCCTTGATGGCTTTGGCAATAAGGAAGGGCGACGCCTTCCCCAAGGCTGCACAATCCTCCCCAGAGATGGAAATAAACCGGGGAGGATAGGAAGAAGTTATGGATGGGTGTTTGACTGCACCTAAAGTCTTAGATGCAGGAACATGCTGTGCATCGGTGGTGGAACCCTGCACCTTAAGGCTAAGAGGTCGTTGCCTCTTGTTAACGGCAGGTGCCGATGCCAATGACGCCACAGGTTCGTTTCTGATCCAGTTAGCTTACTGGGGGAACGCGGCCTCTTTGTTGGAGCAGTACATGTCTCCATCAGCTCAGTGGCAGCTGGCCCACTCCGTTGGGTGGGACCAAGCCTGCCATCTTCCGGCTCAACACAAGTCAATGAAACTAAAGAAGGGGGAGGGGTGGGGTTATTTGTAGAGGCCCCCAGCCTCTGGGTTATATTTGCCATAATTTTTATTAATTATGATTTCGCTGTCTGCAGGTCTTACCCACCACACGGAGCCCTACACGAGGACGCCCATTTGGGTCGTCGAGACTACTCGGACAGGATACCATTAGGGTGGCATAATCCCGGAGTACCAGACCATTGGCATCGGGGTTGACTGCCGGTCCACTTACAGTCACCCTAGGATGCATAACCACTTATGCACCCCCGGCCGATTGACCAAGACCGGGCTACTGCCTTGGCCTCCCGTTTTTCCTGGAAGCTGTGGCCAAAGTGATGTTTTGGAGACTGTGGATCGCAACCCTAGTCCCCGATGTCTGTCAGCCACCTCACCAGTGTGGAGTGGCCAAGAGACATCGCAGGGCATATGCCTCCTCAACCACCAGGATCCGCTTTTCCCAGGGTACGGGTCTCCACGCACGGCAAACACGCGGGTAGGCTGTTGTTTACGGTCACCTCATTGAGGAGCCTACATCGACCGAGAACAAGTCAGACCGAACACTGGAACAACCACGATGTTGGTATCGTCCTGTCCATAGCACGTCATAGACAAGGACGACAGTGGTGTTGTCCAGACTGGGGCAAGAAAAGGTCACCCCTTTTAGTCGCCTCTTACGACATGCAGGTATGCAGTGTGCCTATTCTACCCTGGGCACACATGGGTACTCACTTTGGGATAGCTCCCAGGCAGTGGAGAGCTCATTGGTGTACGTGAAAGAGGCTGGCCTCTTTCACAAAATTTGATTTATTAATGTAATTTTATGCAGCTTTGAACTTATTCTTGTGTTGTTTTGGCTTTTGCCTTTTATTTATGTGACCGTTTTTGCTTTTGCCATTTTTATTGATGAGTCTGTTTTTGCTTTTGCCGTTTTTATTGTTATGTCTGTTTTGGCTTTCGCCGTTGTTTATTGTTATGTCTGTTTTGGCGTTTGCCACTTTTATTGTTATGTCTGTTTTGGCTTTTGCCTCTTTTATTATTACGTCTGTTTTGGCTTTTGCCACTTTTATTGTAATGCTGGTTCTCGCTTTTGCTGCTTTTATTCTTATTTCAATTTTAGCTTTTGCCTTTAATTATTGTTCCATATGTATTTGGCTATTGCCTTTGATTATTATTTCATATTTATTTGGCTATTGCCGTTGATTGTTCTTACTTTTAGTGGCCTTTTGCCCTTTTTATTGCCGTCATGATGGGATGGCCATTTACACCCCCACCATGGTGATTTGTCTTTCTGGGCCCTAATGACCTTTGTAGTTGATGGGCTGTTAAACACAAACAAACAACAATACAAACATCCAGTGCCCTTTCCACTGATTACAGACAATATATTAACTTTAGTAGGATTCTTGACAGTTTGAATAACACATTTATCAGAAAATTTTTCTTCTGGACTCCTTCTAACATCTTCAGATTTATTGGCTAAAATTTCACAAGTGCTTTCCACACTGAAGCTAACTTAAAACTCTTAACCCAGTGTTAAATATGCACTGCCTTAACTTAAATATTTAATGAATAATGTTGATAAATGAAGCAATATAAATATTTACTGATTTATAGAAGCCTAAATTAAAATCCTAATGTTGTTTTGCCCATTCCAATTATTTGGCCTTCATGGCTGCTGTAAATTTGGGCCTCCTGGCAGGTCTGTGTCTTTTTAAATTCATTTTGGCAAGTTGGCACATTGTTGTTCTTTCAGGTGCAACAATACCACTATTTTCAAGTTTAAATTTTATCTGCTTCATAGCTGCAAATTGAATTTCATTGCAAACCTGTTTTAATAACCTTCAGTTCTTGTAGTAAATATCAGTTTTCAGTCACATTATCTTTTTCTTTTTGGTTCCAAATCTACATCTGATTCAATTTTTTCTTTGTTCTTGTTATAGGAATACTCTGATAAGTCTACTTTTAGAGAAATTTCTGTGATTTCAGAAAAGTTCTGATTGTAGAAGTGAATTAAGGTTTGCTGTCTTTCTTGGTGTTAAATAAGCCACTTTACCAATTGTTCAAAATTAATAGACATTAATTGTTGACCAAAAACCAATTAGGGACAACCTCAACCACTTTTAACAACAAAATAATGATGTTAGCATTGCTTGTGGAAGCACCACTATGAGCATATTCTTATGCACAGACTTATTTTATTTGTTGCAACCAAAAGAATTAGCATCACTCATAGATCACATGACTTACAACTGTAAAATTATAGCTGAAACTGAATGAGAAATAAGTAATATACATAAAAGTATTGAATTGTGGTCATCTAAATAAATTTAATTAATGAAATGGTCCTCTAAAGTTAAAAAATTTGAAAAACACATGGTGCATCTAATAATTTGGCCAGGGACTGTACTTTCTAAAGCCCATCTCTTTGGCAATTGTGTACTTAACATTCCCTAACAAAACCCAACCATACCTAACATAACCTAACCTTCATTTCACTTAAAATTACACTATATAATGAAATGTAATATGGTTATTTTGGGTTTCGTAATTGGGTTATTTTGAGGTTGTTACATTGAGTGGTGATCATGCACTCATTCTCCTCACATGCATGCCTCCCATTCATTATTATTTAAATCTTTGAATTTTACCATAGCTCATTAATTTGAATTTGAATTTTAAATGATGGAACATTGAAGGGAAAAATGGAATTTCACAGTTTGGGTAAAACAGTTATTCTTGGGATTTTGTAGAGAGCAGTCGGTTGGATTTATTCATGTCTTATATATTTGCCATACATCTTCAATATTTGTTATCAAACTGGTGATTTACTTATTATTATTCAATTAAATAATATTTACTATCAACTAACGATTAAGTGAAGTTCAATGGTGTGTATTGGTTAAGTACACAATGGAATAGTGTGGATGGTACTGTAGTCCAATTTGGTTTCCATTTAGGCAAGACCTATCTTGGGAAATTGAAATGGTCCAAAGGAGGGCAGCAGGAGTTGTGCTAAGATGGTTCTCTTGCAGATTGAGTGTGTCAGGCATGATCAGAGAATTAGGGTGGGACTCACTTTGTCAGAGGTGGGCATCAACATTAAGCTGTTTAGCACTGTTGAAAATACTGTAGGTTTTGAGGGTCCTCTAGATAGCAGGTTATCCTTTGTTACATAGAAGTTTCACACTTCACACTATATGTGAATTGCCCTACTGTTAATTCTGTATTTTGTGGATTGCCCCATAGCTAAAAGTGTAAAGAGCAAAAAATTAATAAATCACAAAAATTATCTGGTTTCCCTTAACTGACCAAATTTTTAATATTGAAACGAATAATTTATTCCCTCCAATTAACCTTTTAATTTCCTAAAAAAATTTTATTACATTGTGATAAAACCCTTTCCTCATCTGCTAGATGTTTTTAACATACAGTATGACCCATTTCTAATAACCTACTCTATTGGTCCAGACCCTGATCCCAATCTATCACCCCACTTTAATGGACAAATGGGAAAAGATGGGAAATGGGAGAAAGTAGCCCAGTCCCACCAAAAAGGGTATATAAAGGTGTGAAGCAACTCTAAAACAATCATGTAGTCCAGCAGTCAATCATCATCATCTCCCAGTGAGGGAGAAGGAGACAGAAGCTCTTGCTCAAAATCTGAGAGCTCTCTGAGACAAACATTATGATATTACAGACTAAGAATTATAGACTGAATAATTGTGGAATTATGGACTATGGATGTAGACCACTGATCAAAGAGTAGGAAATTGTGAAACTTCAGAAGCAAAAAGTGAATAGTGAAACTTGTAAGAAATAGAAGTTGTAGAATTAAAAATCATTCAATCAACTGAAAATAAAACTTCATCTAATCAACAAATAAAGGCTACAAGTGAATCAAATAATGGACTAACTGTTTAAGACTAGAAATTCAGGACGTCGTGACAACCTCTCAAGCATCTATGGAAAGCTACATCTTAAACAGAAGAATCCAGGATTGCCGCCATTGAAAGTAAGGAATAAAAATTTTTTATTAAATTAAAAATACTCTTCTTAGTTACAAAGGGAAAAAATCTATGATGAAAGAAAAACAAATAGAGATAAGGGATACATTAGCTCTAAAACAGCCAAGCCCACATTGGCATCAGATCAGGAGAGCCCTACCACTAAAGATGACAACATGTCAAGAAACCACTCAACAGGAAGGACCATGGGATGGTATGAAAACACATTTGCAGAATATAGGGGGAGAAATGATCATCTGTTCAAACTAAAGGAGATCAGAGCCTGAACAGATTCATATTACTGGTTTTTTCCAAGAGTCATTCTGCAATGGAATGTTCTTGATGAGGAAAAGGTGAAGAACTTTCTGGAAGAAGGTGCCATTATAGTGGGCAGGCTATGTATGGCAGAATAGATGCTATCTTTCAGGTTCCTTGGGGTTTTAGAATAAGTGAATTTTTAGGATTTAGAGATATTCTCTCCACTGCCAATTTGGCCTATCATGGCTGCTTGCAGTGTATTCAACTAGAAATAGATGGTCACACAATCAGTCACAACATTAATTGGTGACCTGGACGTGATGCAAAAGCTGCATAATTAGTGACTGATTATGTGTGATTTTTTTGGAAGCAAAATTTTGGAATTCTGTGTTATGAAATTTGTTTAGTGCCATTATCCACCATCACTGCATATTAGGATTACCTAATTCATCTGAAGCAATTGATTTTTTTAATTCAGATGATAGGATCTAATTTATTAAATAATACTTAGGGAATTATTTCAACCTCATTAATGTTGGCTGCCCCTGACCAAGGGCTGGCTATGGCTACACCAAACTGCTTAGGAGAAGCACTTATTAATGAGGATCAGAGCATCAATGCTGCTTGTCAGAATATGAAGCTATTAAACTTCCAGCTTTTTGCACACATGATCTGGAGATGTGGTTCACCACAATTGAATATAGATTCCGGATTTACCAAATTAAGGCTTATTCCAGAAAATTTGATTTAACTATTGACACCTTGCCTCCAGAAATAATAATGGATGTAACAGATCTTGTACTACATCCCCCAACAAACAACGCTTAGGATTTGTTGAAGGCAGCTATCACTAAAAGAAGCACTCTGTCTCAGCAACAGAAACTTCACCAGTTATTGAATGATTTAATATTGGGAGACAGGAAGCCCTCACAGTTGTTGTGACAGATGCAACAACTTGCTTCATCACCCGGAGATGCATCAATTATAAAAGAACTTTTCTTGTCCTGATTACCTCGGCAAGTTCGAGTGATACTGACCACTGCTGATGCAGAGACGTCTTTAGAGAAATTGGCCAAAATGGCTGATGAAATTGTTGAAGTCCTTGATCCTTCATTACACCAGGCCCATGCACTACCAGTTACCACCAGTAATGCTCAAAAATTTTCTACAGTCCCATCACAACTCACCACTACAAATTTCTCTACTGATAGTGAATTATCAAGGCTTATTTCATGGGTAGATGAACTTTAACCCAAAATTAATTCTTTCTTTTCTGATCACAAGCATTGCGATCATCGGTCGGGTGCCAATGTACATAGTCGGTCACAGTCTCAATGTCATCAGATGGAGAATCAGCATAGCGACCCCTCCTCATCAACCTCCGACCTAAGCTGGTATCATCGTACTTATCGCAATGCAGCAAGAAAATGTAAACCACCCTGCTCCCATGGAAATGGAGAGGCCCTTCATTCATTGGGTTGAGGAATGAAGGTGGTCATGGCGTAGGCCATTTACTCTTTATTAGGGATGCATCAACTCAATTTAAATTTTTCATAGATACTGGGACTGAGATCAGTATGTCCCAAGATCTCTAGTTGATACAACACCTCATGAGGTGTCACTATTGCAAAGTTTCAGATCCAACATTTTCCTACAGCACTACACCTATTTGAATTTCAGTTTAAATGAACACAAATTTTGTATGGGACACAGTCCAGCTAGTGGATTCACCTAATCTCGTTTGGTTTGTTGGTTTTAGGGCTTTTTTACAACAAGGTCATTAGAGCCCCATCCACTGCACATTTCTAATGCAGAGACTGCACAGCCACTACACTAATGTGACTATTTTGGGGTATTAGAATACTGTCATCCAGTTCAATGAAGAAGGGTAATAGCCAGGGTAAGAACACCTTGGGGAAATGCTGGGGACTTCCCAGTGAAGGTCGGTTTCCACCATGGTTAAGTACTAAGTTCATACCTGTTCATTCAGACAATGGATGAGCTGCTGATGGGAGTACAATATTGCCCCCCAGTACATGGTATTTGCTGACAATATTGCAGAAGTTAGTGGCAGTGCCGTAATGGGGGTATGAAGCACCCGTGGCAAGTGTCTAACTTTCACTTGCCTGCAACCCAAAGTCCACCTGTCTTTTTCCACCCCAAGCCGAGTTGCACCAATGGCGGCCATTGCGGTGTGTAGTGGTTCCAGACAACAAGTAGAGAGAGACATGAAGAAGACAGAGTATTTAAGTTTCAATTGGGAAGGACAGTAAAGTAGTGATGATATGATCTCTCAAGGCCAACTGGTGAAACAGATGAAAGAGTAGTATTAGTAATAGTATGGTACACTATCAGGTTGGGGAGTAAGCCAAGCTGCTATAACATGCGAAACCCTAACGAGGCTGCTCCCAGGTGAGGAGGGGCTAGGTGTAGGGGGCATAGGAAAGGGGAAATTAGCAGAACACAATGTTCACTACCAACAACGCATGTTGGTACTAACTTGGGTTTGTTTTGCTTAACTGGTGCATCCAATGCAACTTGGCTACACCATGGAGGTAAAGTACTTAGGAGCAACGTTCCAAAGCAATGAGGAAATACTCTGATGTGACCCAAAGACTCAATGGGGATGGTTGAAGTGGATACAGGCAGGGAGTCTTATGTGATAGTAGGGTCCCATTCATGTTGAAAGGGAAGTTTTACAGGGCAGTGGTTAGACCAGCTATGCTATGAATAGGATGAGGGAGCAAGATCATTCCTATGAGGGAGAATAGGCTGAAGTGGTATGGTATGATTTCCATGCACAATAATCCTATCCCAGAGGGGACATTACAACACTCTCTCCCAGAGCTTCATGGAGTGGCTCATCAACTTTATACCTCTATAGTTACCACAATCTTGGACATCCCTTTGCCCTTGATGAGTGGTACTATCCAACTCTCATGCCATGCCGATGGCGTTTTATTTCTGCTGTCTATCCTCCTGAGAAGTTACCCTAGCCACCTGATACCTGTCCTTCCTAGGTTAGGCCACAGTTGAATTGGGTGTTCTGTCTGGGCCTAAAGCCTTTTGACCTGTCATCTTCCTAAGCACCCTGGTTTCACAGTCTACCATCCCCTGCCAATGCAGGATAGATGGCAAGGTCCCCACCTCCCCCTGCAGCATTCAAGAGGTTTTGGAAGTACTCTTCCCACCTCCTCTTTACTTCCATGAGGGAGAGTAGGACCCTACCTCCACAAAGATTTCAACTGCAACTTTTTGAGCTCCAGTAAGGAGGCTACTCATATAATGGAGTTCTTTTAGTCCTTAAAGTTGGAACCTACTGTCTCCCTTCTCACACATGTTACTGCAATGTCTTGTATGCTCCTAGACCAGATTTTCATCTCTCCTGAATTTACTGTCACACAAGTCTCTCTTCTTCATGATTTCCATTTAGATCATGAGATCATCATTCTGAAATGTTGCTGTACCTTCCCACTTTGTGAGCCTGTTTCTTCTTCCAATTCATTTCAAATTATTGTAAAATCTATGTACTTTTGTGCCTTTAATGTTCCTATTCAAGCTCTTGATTCTCCCGGTTTCTTTGCATGTATGGATGCTGAATTTATTTGTCTGCTTTAAGGAAACCTGTGTCCTGGCATTACTGCAGCTGTGCCCTCGTGTAAAGGTGTCTCCAAAGTTTACTCCTAAATCCTGGTGGACCCCACACCTTTATGCTTTGTGAGGCCTTTGTGCTTCCTTGCATTGGCAGTGGAAGCCTAATCCCTCTCCTCAGATGCATGCCCTATTTGTGGCTGCACATCTTAACTATAAAAGGGCTATTTGGTCTTATAAGTTCTCCAACGTGTCACCTACTGTGGCTCTGCATACTCTTTGGGCCTTAGTCAGAAGGGTGTCCCGACCCCTTTATTGCTCAGGTTCTGGAGAGATGGTTATTGGACCTGGCCAGGCCTGAATTCTAATCTGTAATTCCTCCTTCATAATTCAGTTCTCACCCTTCAGTTTCTGTATTGTATGCCTTGCTCTAAATATTGGGCACGGTATCTTCCTTCCTTGCTACTGGGAATAAATATCTCCTACTGAAGACTGATGTCTCAAAGGCGTTTGATTCAGTAGACCATGGTCATCTGATTCGAATACTGTGTAGGGTCCTCTCAAATTCCTTTGTCCTAAACCTATTTAAGTCCTATCTGCAGCTACATTATGCTAGTATTGAGTCTTCCTCCTCTTCAGTATACCTGCATTCTGGGGGTCCCACAGGGTTCTGTATTAGGCCCTATTCTTTTTAATATTGCAACATATGATCTTCCTTCACAATGTTTGGATTGGATTTTGTTGTTTGTTGGAGTTTAAGGTCCCGTCAACTACAAGGTCATTAGAGACCCGTCCACTGTATAGTTCTAATGCATACACTGCACAGACACTACACTAATGTGATGATTATTGGGTATTAGCAGTACCCAGCTTTTCCGAGCGACCACCCATGTCAGTACTAACTGGGTTTGCGTTGCTTAACTTCAGTGATCAGACGAGAACTGGTGTGTCCAATGCAACTCACCGCTCCCTTTGGATTGGAGACTGTGGTCCTATGCTGATGATAACTTTCTGCACCATCCTATAAAGTCAGATCAAAGTACAGATGCCATCACTCTTAACAAACCGGTATTGGAGAGTCTTTCCCAGTGGTACTCCTCCATGTCTATGAAGTTAAATACTCAAAAGACTAAGTTTATAATTTTCTCCAATAAGAAACCAGATGGTTGCCTTGAGAATGCCATCCAACCTCTGAAACTCCTTGGGGTAACATATGATTCAACCATAAAATTTCAGCATTATTGCAATGTGATCTTATTCAAATTGAATTCTTTGGTCTTTCTGTTCAAGCACCTAAAGCCAATTATGCTAAGAAACTTATTCTCATTTTCCATGCCAAGGTTCTTTCTCCACTTTGGTTTGCTGCCTCTTTCTTGGCAGGGCTTACAAAAATGCAATTTATATGCCTATAACAAGATCCTTAGGATACTACTGGGTATTCCTCTATGGACCTCTGTCACTCCTAGGTGTATAAGACATGACTTGCTCCCACTCCCATCCTTTCTTCTCTATATTCAATTGCTAGAAATTGCCAGTGCTTTACAGAATGGAGCACATCCTGCACATTGTGTGAGTTGTTTTGCTCATCAGATGAATTTTGGAACACCTGCCAGTACTGCTTCGAGTCCTCTAGCCCATGTTCGGATTTGAGAGCTAGGATATTTCCATATGTTTTATTTAAATGGTGGATTGCCCTCCCTTTTGATGTGCATTCATTTGTGTTCAAGTGTTCTCAGTATCAGTGCAGAAACTCCTGTTCCCACTTTAAGAGGAAACTAAGGTCTTATATATGCTCGACTTTGTAAATTTGCTTGTCTCAGGAAATTAGATGAATCTTGGGTTTGAAAATGTATTGTCTTTAAATTCATCAGTCAGCTGTGTTCTTTAATGTATCAGCTTGTGCTTTCATTAACATGTAATAAAATAATAATAATAAATAATTATAATATCCTTCACTGTTATGGCTTGGGGTATATCTTCAGCTGCCCTATCTCTAGGTCCCTAACAGCTCATAGAGTGCCTTATACGTGTGGTGCTTGGCCAGGGTAGTGATCCTACTAGCACCAGTCTTATCCTGCCTATATTGAGTCTTAGATTCCTGGTCCCCTGTCTCTCACCATTCTGTGGAAAGCAGCCTTCTTTTGCTTTATGGCTGCTTCTTCCTTCCCATTCCACCACCATGTCTCCTTGTTTCTTGGGACTGTGCCTCCTACTCGGCCTGCCCTAAAATGGATTTTCCACTGGTTCTAATTTTCTGGTGACCCTGTCCCAAATGGCATCTGCTGTCCCTTCCCAATCACAATCTACCTTCCTGTGCATTTTATGGGTAAATCCCTCTGTTTTGGTGGGTGATGGCCTGCTCTCCTTTCCAAGAATGTGCCTTACCTTCCACTTTCACTAGGGTTTCACCTATGGCCACATTCCTTTTGGAAATTGTCATTCAGGAGTGCCCAGCAATCACAAACTTCTACTCTATGCAGTCCTTTAACCATAAAGAAATCTATCTGTGATATCCCTTGTGGTGACTAGAATGTAATTAGGTGCTTGTCCCTCTTCCTAAACCATATATTTGCCCACACAAGGCCAAGTGCATAGGCTGTGTCAAGAATGCACTGTCCTTCTATGCTAATGGTTCCATACCCTAGCTCCCATGGACATCCCCATAACCCTGGTTATCTTTGCCTAAATGGCCATTAAAATCCCCACCAATAAATAAGCATTCATTGCCCTATCTCGGCCTCTAGTGAGTGCCTCAAGTCCTCAAAATCTGTCCAGAAACCAACTTTTGTGAGTTCATCCAGACCTGCCTGGGGGCATATGCACTGATGATGTGGAGCACTACTTGCCAAACCACTGCAACTAACAGTAGCCTACTATTTATTAGCTTCACCTCGGTGACTGCTGGTTGCAGCTCCTTCTCTAATACAATCAAACCATTTTGTCCCCCTTCACTTGTATCCCTCACCAAAGGCCTTTGATCTATTCCCCTTCCACCTAGTTTCCTGGAGGAAAGCTAAGTGAATCCTCATTCACTTTAGGATATTGACTAATTCCTCTGTTTTGCCAGTAAGGGTCCCCACATATGAACTTCCTAATCTAAGATAGGCCCTTATGCTGTCTGAACATGCTCTCACTGGGGCCACCCCAGCAAGGTGTCCAGAACCTGCAGGAATGTTGTTGCTGCTTGCCATGGGTGATGCTTGCCTACCCCCACAAAGGATGCTTGGTACACCATCTGCCACAGGGACCAAAGACCAAACTCCTGTGACTGTGGACTGCAGATGATGGTGGCCTGGGGGCCAGCTTGCACATCCCTGATGGCCACCAGCAGTGCCTGAAACAAAAATTAATCTAAAATCTTTTGAAATTTTGGTGACTCAGGTGGAGCACATTGAATAATAAAGTGTTCATGTGGGGGGGGGTCAGTGGTGGGGGTGACACTGGGATTTGCTGCACCAGGTGACACCAAGCCTAGGTATGCCTCTGTCCTATCAACACCAATGGTTCTCATCATTTGTGCATGGATCTTGGAGTGTGTCATCTATTCCCCTGGAAATGACCTTGGAATGACCCATACCCAGACCATTTTCATATCAGCAATCTCATGACGTTCAACATCACATTGTAACGATTTCTGCACCGCCAAGTGAGGCGACTGGATCCAGCACGTTTTGCTGTAGCCAAGGGTGAATTTCAAGTACTGCATGAAGCCAGTTTTATTCACCCATTGTGTAGTCCTTGGTTCAGTCCACTTCACATGGTGCCAAAAGATAAATCCTGGAGAATTGTAGGAGACATCAGAACTCTCAATGCTAGGACAGTACCAGATCATTATCTGGTACCTCATATCGTGGAATTTAATTCTTGGCTTCATGGTACCTGCATTTTTACCAAATTAGATTTAACTAAAGCATATCACCAAATTCCAGTAGCCCCTGAACACATTCCTGAAATGGCAGTCATCACTCCATTTGGCTATTTTAATTCACCAGGATGCCTTTTGGATTAAGGAATGCAGCCCTGACGTTTCAAAGGTTTATGGACATGATTTTGGGAGACCTCCCCTAGATGACATCCTGATTGCTAGTTGTGATTTGGATCAACACCTCATCCATGTCCATCAAGTATTTGAAAGACTCCAATGTTATGGTTTAACCATTAACCTTTCAAAGTGTGTATTTGGCAAATCTTCTCTTGATTTCTTAGGGCATATGATTACATCAAAAGGTATCAGTGCTCTTCTGGAAAAGGTTGAATTGAAGCTGTTCGGGATTTTCCAAAAAACCGAGTCACGGCGTTCCTTCAATGATTTCTAGGACTCATAAATTTTTTTCATCGTTTCATCCCCAAGTGTGCTGCAGTACTGCAACCTCTGAATGATTTGTTGAAAGGACCATTACGCAGAAATTCCAAGCTGATGTGGTCACAGACAGTGAATGATGCCTTCAACAACATAAAAACTCTTCTTTCAGATGCCATTCAACTTGTACATCCAGATCCATCTCTTGACTCTTTCATAGCCTTGTTCACCAATGCTTCAGATTTCGTGGCTGGTGCATTACTTCAACAACTTGTGGAGGATGAGTGGCGGTCTTTAGGTTTTTTCCTCCAGGAAATTTAAAGTGTCTGAAACTCATTATAGAACCTTTGGTCATGAGCTTTTAGCAATCTATTTGGCTATCATTTGGCTATCTATTTGGCCATTACTTTTTGGAGTCACATCATTTTATCATATTTATTGATCACAAACCTTTGACACACTCTATGTTTACACATTTAGATCACCATTCACCTCATGAAGAACGTCATTTAACCTACATTGCTGAATTTATGACAGACATACATCATATTCAGGGTGCCAATAATTTTATTGCAGATACATTCTCTAGGTTATTTATACAGTCTGTAGAAGATGCTACAGATGCAGTCACTCTTGAGGAACTTCACAAGAGTTAGATGAAGATTTTCTGCAAATCTTAGAGAATTCCTTATCACTGAATGTTCAGTTGGCTCCTATTCCAAGTTCCAATATTAGCCTACATTGTGATGTGTCCTTGGCATGTCCTCAACCTATAGTACCTTCTCTTTGTCGAGCTATATTTGGTCAGCTACATTGCTTTGCACATTCAGGGATTGCTGCCACTCATTGACTCATTTCCAAACGTTATGTCTGGCCCTACTTAAACAGAGATGTAGCAAAATGGACACGTTCATGCATGCAGTACCAAAGAAGCAAAGTTTTTAGACGTGTTTCTTCACCAGTTGGCACCTGCACTCCACCTTCTGCTCGTTTCAAGAAGATACACATTGATGTTGTGGGACCACTTCCACCATCTAATAGCCAGTGATTTATACTTACATGCATCGATAGATTCACTTGATGGCCAGAGGCTATCCCAATATCTGATTCCCCTGCCACTACAGTTTCTTCTGCCTTAATAATGAATTGGATCCCACACTTTGGAATTCCATCTACTATCACGACTGATAGAGGACGTCAGTTTGACTCTCTTCTTTTCACTAACTTGTGTGAAACCTTAGGTGTCCGGCACATTCGGACAACTTCTTATAATCCCTCTTCAAATGGGATGATTGAGCATTTTCACTGTCAACTCAAGTCATCTCTTAAAGCTACCACTGATCCAATGCATTGGTGCAATTATTTGCCAATTATTCTTCTTGGATTGCATTCCATTGTGAAAGAAGATCTTCAGTCTACTCTGGCAGAGGTAGTTTATGGCACAACATTACATCTACCAGATTTCTTTTCACCTGAAAGGATTACACATTCACCTGTTGATTGTATTCAACGATTACATTCTCAAGTGCAATTGTGGTTCCACAGACCTCCTCATCAATAATCCATGCGTCCTATTTTTTATTATCCTGCTTTAGATTATGCGACTAACGTTTTTGTTCACTGTGGCATTCATAATCATCCTTTGGATCAACCATATGATGGTTCTTATAAAGTTTTGAAACGTCATCATAAATATTTTACTCTTGACTTCAAGGGTCATCATGATAATGTATCAGTTGATTGTCTGAAACCTGCTTTTCTGACCTATTTCAATCTGGATTAACATCTTTCTTCTACAGGTTCAGCCTCATCCACACCTGCCATGCCAAGTACCTTACCTAGACTTTGTCCAAGGTGTGTTCCATTTGCAGCATCCATCCCCACTTCATTTCCAGCAAGCGGGTAGTGTGATGATCATGCACTCATTCTTCTCATGTGCATGCCTCCCATTCGTTATTATTTACCTCTGTCGAATTTTACCATAGCTCATTAATTGGAATTTTGAATGATGGAATCTTGAAGAGAAAAATGAAATTTCCCAGTTTGGTTAAAACTATCATAAACAGCAGTTGGTTGGATTTATTTGTGCCTTTTATATTAGTCATACATCTTCAATATTTATTATGAAATTGGTGATTTACTTATTATTATTCAATTAAATAATATTTATTATCAACTAACAATTAAGTGAAGTTCAATGATGTGTATTGGTTAAGGACACAATGGAAGGATGTGGATTGTCACACAATCAGTCACAACAGTTGCATGTCGGTATGATATTCCTATTTCATTACACATGGAAGTTAGCAGACCGAGCAAATAAAAGGAAGCCATGGCATGTTACAATGATCATACGAATGAATGCATAATGGTTTCATTCTAATTTGCATTGAATTTCTCCGACTGAGTAAAAGGGAAAGCATATATAAATAGAGATTTTAAAAAACTTACCTTTCTTAGCTCTTGATTATATGACCCTCGAATGGGCAAAAGCTTCTTCTGAACAGTTTCCTGGCTGGCATAGGGGTCCCTTGTATTAAATAACTCCAGAATATTGTCAAGGGCTTGATTTCTTTTAATTTTATCAGGATAGTCTTCATTTGTCACTTGCCAAAGACATGGCTCTTCCCTATACTTTTCAATCACTTCAATAATAAAATCATGTCTGCTTGAAAAAGCCATACTTTCCAACTTGATGTCCAATTTCCTACTGAAAGGATTTTAGAACTGGGATCTCACACACATGCCTCACCTCTATTTGGGGTGGGAATTTTCCACACATGGTAGGGCCAAGCATCGGCTCGATGGCTTGCTGTTGTGGATTTTGGACTTGTCAAAAATCCAGTCAGGCCTGCCGATCCACGACAATCCATTCGAGTTCATACACATGAAGAGTTTTGGATTGGTGCAGGACCATTTGGCCTGTTGGATTGCTCTTGTATGGGGGCCTTAAAATACTATGGAAATCATATCGATTGGGCTGGCTGCAATCTAGAAATAAAGAACCACATGTAGCTCCCAGACTACCAATTTGATGTCCCTAGTGTTGTCCAACATGGAGTGAAACGAACTGACGTCTTGCATCTAGACGCTCCATTTAATTGTACAATTTCTTAGAAAATGATGCCACTTTCATCAGTTCTCCTATTTGACCTTCAACTTGATTCATATTCAATAAGACGTCCCTTTTGTGTTCTATGCACTCTTTCTTAACTGATACAATTTGTCATTTATGACAAAATGTATGTAGCGTGTATGTAGCGTGTAAACCGGCCTTTAAGTTGACAATGCTGATTTATATCTGCAACCTGGCATCACTGGTTTGACGTCTTAGGCCTCGTTCACATGGTGATGTTTTCCCTGTATACGGAATTTTAATGCATACAGCAGTGACAATTAATACCAAATGAAGTTGTTCACAAGGAGACCATGCAGGGAAATCTCGTATTCATGAAAAAATTTTTTTCCTGTACACTGATTGAATTTGCCACTGTGCCACGAGAACTATACGATATTATCGAATACATGAAGCAGTGGCACTTATTTTGTTAATTTTGCTTGATTTTGCCTATTTCCCCATACTAAGACAATACATTATTGTACAATTATAAAAATAATGTCGCCACACAAAATTCAAGGAAAGAAATTTTAGCAAAAATTTTTCAAGAATTTGAAATGTGGGATGCTTGCACACCTGCCTCATCATCATCAACGCCTTATTTTGCCCATAGCAAGGTCGAGTCTGCAGGTTCTAGTCCTCCATTCCTGTCTATCTCCCATGAGTTCCACACCCACCCCTCACACTACTACATCCTTACGGACAACCTGCTCCCACGTCTGCTTTGGTCTCCCCCTGCCCCGGGTGCTTCCAACCACCTGCATTCCTTAAATGGACCTAATGAGCAGTGCCATAACGGGGGTATGTGGCAAGTGTCTAACTTTCACTTGCCCGTAACCCAATAATGACAAAAAAACTTAAACATTTTGTGCCCCAACCCCAGTTGTAACTGTGGCGACCGCCTTCTTTGCCATGCCGTCGTTATGGCCCTGCTAACAAGCTCCTCGTTTTATGTGTCCATATCATTGCAATCTATTCTCCCTCGTTTTTTTCAGCAATGTCCACTGCCCTCATGCTACCTCTAATATACTCATTCCTAATCCTATCTGCTCTCTATACCCTGCTCATGTACTGCAGCAGTCGCATCTCAGGAACCTTCATTCTATTGACGTGAGTCTTTCTCACTGCCCAACACTCTGATCCATAGAGCATAGTTGGCTTAACCACTGCCCTGTAATTATTTGTTTGTTGCTGTTTTAGCGCCATTCAACTACAAACGTCATTAGAGCCACATCCACTGCATAGTTCTAATGAAGAGATGGCACAGACACTACCATAATGTGACAACTGTTGGGTATTTGCAGTGCCCAGTTTTCCCAAACAGCCATGCATGTTAGTACTAGCTGGACATGCATTGCTTAACTTCAGTGATAAGATGAGAGCTGGTGTGTCCAATGCAATAAGCCACTCCAAGGCCTATAATAAGTGCATCCCTGGAATACGTGCATCCATGATGATGACTGTGAGTTCACTTGCAACCTGTGCTTCCCTGCACAGTGGCCCTCTATACGTGAAACTCTGTCTCATATTCGATAAAATCGTATATGAGAAATATTGTATTGAATAGGTTACCCAGGCCTTAGTGAATTAAGATGGCAGTTTCCGCCGAGTTCACTCGGTGAGTACGTTTAAAAATGTTGTTTAATTCCTTTTGGAAGTCTATGGTGATAGTTTTTTTCAAGTTCTTCTCATCAGTGAAATGTTTTAGGTTCTTTTTTTAAAAAATAAGGTAACTTCACTTATTCACAGTGCTATTCACTTGGCTGTCAATGGTTTAATGGTTACTCTTCCAATGTTTTTGATGATGCATGAATCTTCAGCTGATAGACCCAGTTAATAAATTCTTCCTTGAATGGTCCTTTTTATTTCTCTTTTTTTTTCTATGTCTCATTCGTCTTCTTTCTATGTCTTGTTGATCTTCTTCTTTCTATGCCTTGTGCATCTCTCAACTGACTTTCTGATTCTGTCAATTTCTTTACATGGTTATTGCTTTATATCATCGTTTTTTCAACACATTAAAAATCCATTGAGGTAATCCAATTGTGGGGCTTGTTTTGATTCCCAGTAAATTTTTAATTTATTACTTTCAATAAAGGGAGTTGTCTATGTTGTTTATGTCATTTTCAGTTGAGGAATTTTAGAGGTTTCCATAATTTTGTCTCATCCTGGATATGTCCCACCCATTAATTAAGTAATTATAGATTTTGGCTTTTGCCGCTTTTATTGTTATTTCTGTTTTGGCTTTTGCCACTTTTATTGTTATTTGTGGTTTCTATTTTTATGTCTGTTTTGGCTTTTGCCTTTCTTTCTTTTTCGTATTATTTATTAGGCTATTGCCTTTTTATTCTTATTATTGTTAGGGGTTTTTGTCCTTATTTATTGTTATCATGGTGGGATGGCCATTTACACCCCCACCATGGTTACTGTCCTTCTGGGCCCTAATGACCTTGTTGTCGATGGGCCCTAAAACCCAAACAATCAATCAATCAATTAGGGATTTTGTCACCAGGTTGGTATGCTATAAGTACTTTTTTTTTGTTCATTTGCCATTTTTTTGTCCTGGGGAACATTTACAATTGAATGCTTTCAGGGTTGACTTTTTGAAATTTTTTAAAAGTTAGGGATTCTTCTGCCCTTCTTCCCAGGAGTATCATGTTTTTGGAATTCATGCAGGCATATGAAGAAGGTGAGTTTATTTGATTAAATTTGATTTCACTTGTTATGGTGGAGAGGGTGGGGACCCATAAACATCTTGGACTTATTTTAAGTAAAGGCAACTGGAAGGATCATATTGGCAAGTTGATTGGGAGAGCTGGGCAATTCCTCTGCCTGATTAGTAGGGCTCTTGGGGACAGCACAAAGGAGGTTAGAGGTAAGTATCTGGGGTTCCTTCCCTAGGTTCTTTGTCAATGTGTGCTTGATATAATAACAAAACTTTGTCTTTCCAGAAAAGGAATTCTTTTTAATTTTTGGATTTACAACATTTTCAACCCATTTTCATAGGGTTATGGAAAAGGATAGGCTTCACCCAAGTGATATATTGCTTTTGATATATTGCAAACAACAGTAACCAAAAAAATTTGTCTTGGTGGTATTGTTATCTGAGCTGGCAGTGGAAAATCTAAGTCATCATCATCAAGGAGTCCTTGAAGGTGACTTGGATGCTGGTTATCATTAGGATGTCATCTTAGACAGCTTAGGGTATGTTGTTGTCCCAGAGTTCATCTTGATGTTGAGTTCCAGACGTTGGGGAGACATCTCTGATCTGTCCTCCATTTCTGTGTGCAAGTCCTTCTTCCTCTCATGGAGAGAGGTGTGTGGTGGGTGTCCTGTGGTATGCTGTTCTGCCTTTTCCTTCCTTTTATCCGTTTCTTCTATTTGGGTCAAAGGAGTGTTTTTGCTCCTGTCAATCTTCTGATTGGTGATTTCCTTAATAGGACATTTCTCTGAGTCTTATGTTTAGAAAAGTGGAACAACAAAAAAAAGAAAGAAAAGGGGGGGGGACAAACAAATACAAAAAAATCTTTTACAGCTGCAATAAACAAAAAAATTACATATCTTTCCAAGAATTCCTGAAAGAAAAGGATCTTTTATGACTTCCACAAAATCAAAAAAGGGAATGCACAGCAGTATTAGATGCAATATAGGATGCAAAAAATTGTATGTGATATAAAAGCAATAACCATAAAAACTATAATATGTATTTAAGATGGAATACCCATAAACTGAAAAAGAAGGAAAAAGGGAAGAAATAAAAAAAGGGTGCTTCTCCTTTATTAAAAAAAGGGGAGAAGGAAGGAAAGAAGCAAAAAAGGAATGAAGAGAAGAGGGTGATGGTTTCCATCCCTTTTGACATGAATATGTGGTAGTTGTCAAGTGACACACCTAAGGTGCATTGCAAAAAGATACAACCACTAAAGAAGTCCATGAAAACTAAAAGCAATCCACACCAAACAAATGTGACATAACTTGAAATGAAATCCACATAATTTATTTGTATTAAATAGCTGCTGAACAAAGACTAGTCATTGTTAAACAGCAAAGAACAAGAGGTGTCAAAAAATACTGTTGCAAAATGATACAATCATCCTAGGCAAACTACAAATGCTTTTATATAACAAATGTTAACCAATGGCCAACACATTGCAATGTGACTGCAGTAGCTCACACATTATTTTAATGCATGTTGGTCTGTAAATGAAATCATTGTGATGGGAAGAAAAAGGCTTTGAGTAATTTTGAGAAAGGTGAAATAAGTGCCTTACATGAGGAAGGTTTGTCATCCAGAGCAATTGCAAAACAAATTGGATGAAGCCATTATGTTGTAAATAGATTTTGAAAACTTAGAAATCATTATGGGACAAAAAAAATCACCAGGTTGACCATGAAAGCTTACTCGAAGGCAGGAGAGACTTGTCATGAAGAAGCTCAGAACAAGTGAATCATCTCTTTCAACATTAGCTCAGGACACAACCATTAATGTTCACAAGTCTGAAGTATAAGAAGAGGAAGAGACAGCCCAAACTTACATGCATCCACAAAAAGAAGTAACTGGGTTGGGCATGAACCCAAATGACATGGAAGAAAGACTGGAAGAGAGTAGTGTTTAGGGATGAAAAAAGTACAATCTCGATGGGCCAGATGGTTATAGCTACTATTGGCATGACATGCACAAGGAAGATGAAGTCTTCTTGAAGAGGCAGCAGGGAGGAGGCTCATTGATGGTTTGGGGTGGATTTGGTTGTAAAGGAAAAACAAATCTGGCCTTTCCAACAGGTTGTCTAAATACTGTGGATTATCAGGACATGTTGGAAGCTTTTTTTGCCTTTTGTAGAAGACGTTGGAGGACTATTCACCAGACATGAACCCTACAGAAAACATGTGGGGACGTCTGTCCAACATGTTTACAGTAAAGGGAAGCAGTACAGCAACATTGCAAAGTTGAAGAAATCTATAATTGCAGCTTGGGAAGAGATTCAGGCTGCTGTGTTTCAAAATCTTGGTCAATCAATGCCAGATCACATTTTCCACCTCATTTCCAAAAATGGATCATTTACTGGATATTAATTGAAGGGGTTGTATCATTTTGCAACAGTCGTTTTTTTGACTTTTTATGTTCTTTATTTTTACAAATAATAGATGATTTTCCATAACTATCTCATTCAAATTAAATGATGTTATTTAACTTCAAGTTATGTTACATTCATTTGGTATGGATTGGTTTCAGTTTTCCTGCATTTCTATGCTGGCAGTATCTTTTTGCAACACACCTTATTAATTGAATAACAGGTGGCAATTGTTGTGCAGTGCAGCCAATAGCAGTTATTGTTGTAATGCAGTGCTGTTGACACAGGGTTGGGTTGGTTGTGAATTGGAGGAATCACTTGGCTACATCAGTTAGAAATACACCACCATCCATTACCCTAATGTTAAGCATCATGATCAGTGTTGCCAGTTTGGGCTACAAGTAGTGGATTGAGCTACTTTTTAAGTGTCGTTGGTACAAAAAATTAAAATTGGGTGACACGCTACTTTTTGGGCTACGTTTAATTGTCGGAGAGCTATAAATATTTAAAATATACTACTTTGTTATAGTTATATATAAAGGTGTAAAGCAATCATCATCATCAAAATACCCCCATCTCATCTGTGGTAGGATCGGATCTATATTTTGTAAAACCCTTGCAAATTTACCAATAGTCAGCCAGCTAATTCTAATTTTCATCCATTGCTTTATCAGTTGTCAGCCATCAGTGAATAGCACTAATCAGAATCAGATTTTCCAAGAAGGAAGGGATTTATTGTAAAATATTTATTATTCTCTGAAACGCATAGAAACTATAATAATACAAAAAAAACGTTACAAAAACAAACGATTGCCATTTGTCACTTGTTAAGTCTTTCTTTTTCTTTTATTGCTTCTCTTCTCAGCAGCTTTCTCGTGTTTTCTTTTCAATCTCTCTTCAAGTCTTTTCTCTACTTCACGTTTTTTTTCTTGTGCCTTTACTTCCTTGGCATTCATAAACTCTCTCCAGCTTTGGGATGAAATTGCACTTGGTGGTCTCAATGTTGCTTCCTTTTGTTTGTTACTAGCATGCAGTGGTTTAGGGTAATACAAGTGCTTATCAAATGCGTTTTTTTTCCAATAGGAATTACAGTGGTTGGCATGCAGGGGGGGCACATTTTCAGCTTGACTTTCTTCAGTGATAACGAGGGACAATTGAATGTCCTCATGATGATTACCAGTAGGAGTAGTGGGCTTGCAGAGTGATACATTCTCATTTTGGTTTTCATTAGTGTTGTTGATGGACTGTTCTAATTCAACTACAGCTTTACTACTGGGTGAACTGGTTGATAATGATCTTTCTAACGTTTTGGCAAATGTGTCAGGACTTTCTATTGGTCCCATTATAATTTCAATGTTACCCCCCCATTGTCATTATATTTATCCCTTGGAATCAATATCCTACTAGTATCAATAACATACAAGCCTGGTTCTATTTCATTGTCAGGTCCCTGAAGAACTATTGCTGGTGGTTCATTTATATTAATGTTATCCTCAGGACAGCATTAAGGAGTGGTTAATGCAACAGCCCTGGCTTTTGCAACCCCAATAGCATTTAAAACAACTGTCACATTTACTGCATGATTAACTAGGGTAGCTTCAACAGATTTTATAACATTTACAGCAATGTCATAGTCATGTGGTTGAATGCTAAGGCACATATTTTGTGAATTGGTACTGTTACTCAAATTTTCTAGAGTGTTTTGTATGCATTTACTATAATCCACATTACCAGGATTTAAGGGATATAATCCACATCTCAAAAAGCCATTTTTTATTATTGTTGATAGTTCTATTTCTTTTAAAATGGAAGCTAATAGTGGGCAAAATTTTGATTTAGTTAGAGAACAATTAATGTTCTCTATTTTTATTTGCCACTGTCTTACAGTTTTCTTCCATTCTGATTTTAATGGTTTGAATACACTAATATGTGCAGGTTGCAAGATATGAGTAGTATTTGGTGGCAGTGGATATAGAATTTTGCCATTTGATGAGCAAAATTTACTAAGCCCCATTGTTAAATGAGTTTTATGACTATCAACAAACAATATTACTGGCTTCTGAATGTTTTTTTTTTCTACTAACCAGTTATTTATGCCATTTGCAATATATTCATAAAAAATTTCACTCTTCATCCATCCACTGTCTGATCATCCTAAGAACCAGTCTTCTGGCATACTATTGACTATATCTCTAGATGGGCATATATAAGGAAAAACTACCATCGGAGGCAATGTTTAACCACCGGCAGTAAATACAAGTATAACAGTGATTGATTCTTTATCACTTCCAAATTTTACTTGATAGACATTTTGCCAACCTTTGGGAGCAAGCACCTTGCCAGTTTTTGGACATAAACTAAAGCTTGTCTCATCCCCATTTAGAATACAGCCAGGTTCATAAAAAATATCTAGAATGTTATTTTCTTCTAGGTATAACTGCAGATCTCCAAACCATTTCCTAATGTATTGCTCTGTGACAATAGCACACCCTTTGGTTAGAGATTCTGGTTCTCGTTGACAGAGCTGAGGATTTCTCTTTAAAAATGATGTGCACCATTTTTTCCAGGTTGAACACTATTGAAGGGATTTGGCCTATTATCTTCCTTTATAATGTTTTGCACAGTGTTCAGTAGGTCATCAAGTTTCCTGGGAAGCCACATTTAGCCAAGTCTGAGCACCACTGCACAAGTCGCATTTCTTCATCAGCTGTTAAACCTGAATGAGGTCCCATCTTCCTAGGCCCTTCAGGAACTCTTCCATGCAATCTGTCTTGAATTGTTCCTCTTGGAACACCTTATTGACGACTTGCTTCACGGATACCAAGTTTACCATCTCTTATTTGAAGAAGTGCTTCATACAAAGCATCTTCTGTGTACTGGTGAATAGGCCTCTTTCCTCTCAACAAACTCGTTGTTCAAGTCAGTTGCATGGAAGAAATTATACTGTAAAAGATTATCAACCCATGTTACATAAACTACCTTAAGTCATAAGTATAATTTTTTTGTGTTTCATTTACCAAAAAGGAACCCGGGGTAGAATAGGCACACTGCATACCTGCATGTCGTAAGAGGCGACTAAAAGGGGTGACTTTTTCTTGCCCCAGATAGGACAACACCACTGTCGTCTTTGTCTATAATGGGTTCTGGACAGGACGATACTACCATCGTGGTCGTTCATGTGTTTGGTCCGACTTGTTCTCGGTCGATGTAGGCTCCTCTCTCAGGTGACCGTAAATAAACGCCTACCCACGTGTTAGCCGTGCGTGGAGCAACACACCCCTGGGAAAAGCGGATCCTGGTAATTGAGGAGGCACATGTCCTCTGATGTCTCTGAGCCACCTCACACTTGTCGTCTGGCTGACAAACATCGGGGATTAGGGCTGTGGCCCACAGCCCCAACACATCACTTTGGCCACAGCTTCCAGGGAAAACGGGAGGCCAAGGCGGATACCTGGTCTTGGTCAATTGGCCAGGGGCACATAAGTGGTTATGCCCCCTAGGGTTACTGTGAGTGGACCGGCAGTCAACCCCGATGCCTTTGGTCTGGTACTCAGGGATTATGCCACCCTTATGGTATCCTGTCCGAGCACCCTTGGCGACCCGAATGGGCGTCCCCTTGTTGGGCTCCGTGGTGGGTGAGGCCTGCGGACAGCGAACTTCATAATTTAATCAAATTACGGCAACTTTAAAACAGAGGCTGGGGGCCTCATTAAATAACCCCACCCATTTGTCTTCTTCTTTTCTTTCTGCAACTTGTTCTTGTGTTGAGCCTGAAGACAATGGCCTCGGTTCCACCCAACTTAGTGGGCCGACTGCCACTAAGCCTGTGGAGACAAGTAGTGCTCTAAACAAGAGGCCACGTTCCCCCAGTAAGCCGTGTGGACCCCGGAACGATTCTGTGCCTCCTACTGCATCGGCACCTGCCCTTAACAAGAGGCAACGACCTCTCAGTCTTAAGGTGCAGGGCTCCACCGCCAATGTGAAGCATGTCCCTGCATCTAAGGAGGCCTTAGGTGCAGTTAAATCCCCTTCCACCCCTTCTTCCTATCCTATCCGGTTCCTTTCCATATCTGGGGAGAATGGTGCAGCTTTGGGGAAGGCGTCACCTTTCCTCATTGCGAAAGCCAATAAGGGTGTTGTTGGCAACGTGACTTCGGTCAAGAACCTTCGCAATGGCACCTTGTTGGTGGAGGCATCTGCCCCTCACCATATTCAGGCATTGCTTAAAATGCAGAAACTCGGTGATGCAGAAACTCGAACACCATCATACCCTTAACACTAGTAGAGGTGTGTTGCGGTGCCGCGACCTACGTGGGGAGTCAGAGGAGAACATAGTGGAGGAGCTCAAGGACCAGGGTGTGGTGGCTGTCTGCCACACCTTGGTTCGAAGGGATGGAGAATCCCACCCCTCTGACACCTTGGTGCTCACCTTTGGTAGGCCCAAGTTGCCAGAATACATCAGGGCCGGCTACCTCCGCTTGCCAGTACGACCTTTCATTCCAAGCCCCCTTCGCTGCTTCAAGTGCCAAAGGTATGGTCATGGCCAGAATTCCTGTTCTTCCAGGGCCATGTGTGGCACTTGTGGGCAGGGACACCATTCCCCCGAGCCTTGTAAGACTGCACCTTTTTGCTCCAACTGTAAGGGAAACCACCCTGCTTCTTCTAGAGATTGCCCCACCTGGTTGCAAGAACGTGCCATCCAGGAATTGCGCATCAAGAAGGGTATCAGTTTTCAAGATGCGTGGTGGCTGCTAGCCTTGCCAGGGACGCCAAGTCTTGGCTTGTCCTATGCAGGTGCTGCAAAGGTGGCTGCTGTGTCATCTGTCTGCACCCAGACAGACATACTTCCACAACTCCCCCCACTCATCTGTTTATTGCCCACTCAGGTCCGCAGGGTCCATGGGATACTAGTCTGTGCTAGCATTGGCTGCCAGACAGATCCCGTTCCCATACAGAGGTTTCTTCTGGTTCCATCACTGCCCCTGGCCCAGCCTCCTTGGAGGCCACAGATGCATCTCATCAAACAGAGGCATCTGCTTTGAGCAGCCGACTTCCTGGCTCAGCCCAGCTGGCCCCCTCCATAGCAGTGGTGATGGGTTAGAAAGGAGGGAAGAAACCAGGGACACCCCCTGCCCCCCGCAGTGGGGCGTGTGTCTTTGGTTTGTTCACCCAAGCTCTTCGGCCAACAGCAGAAAGCACTGAGTGGCAGCATGTCCCAACTGGGGCATGATGGGGATTCCTCCTTTGAGATGGAGGAGGAAGACCCAATTGTAAGCACACCTCCTTTTTCTGCTGTGGGACGGAAAAAAGGGAGGAATAGAAATAAACCTCCAAAGCCCACGTAATGGTGAATCTCCTTCAATGGAACTGTCGAGGTTTTTTCCACAAGAGGGACGAGATCACAATGCTGATCTCACGGCACAACCCCGTCTGCATCTCCCTCCATCAGATCCTCTGCCGAAATGATACCCCACTTTCGATATGGGGCTACAACATGTATGCAGACACCCGGCAGCAGGGAAACCACCCTGTGGGAGGGTTGGCTATCCTTATCCGGAGTGGATACATGGACATCCCAGTGACCATGCAGATGCCTCTCCAAGCCGTGGCAGTTTCACTGCAACTGAATATGCCCACCACTCTATGTTCCCTCTACCTGCCCCCTGGGATTGATATACCATGGGCAGACCTTGACTCCCTCACAGCCCAGCTTCCCAGACCCTTTCTGATTATGGGAGATTTTAAAGCCCATAACCCCCAATGGGGCTCAGACAGTCGCAACCACCGAGGGCTCCTTGTGGAACAATGGGTGTCACACAATGGCCTCATTGTCCTCAACACAGGTGCCCCAACACATGTGATGACTGCCACTGGTGGTCTTTCCTGTATCGACCTCTCCATCTGCTCTCCTGGGTTGGCGCCAGGTCTGCAAAGGGAGGTTACGTCTGACCCTTGTGGAAGTGACCACTTCCCCATCAGGATTAGCAGTGGAAGTGGGGCATTGCCCCAACAACCACCACAGTGGTGTTTGCATCAGGCAGACTGGTAACAGTTTGCTCGTCGAATCCACTTTTGCCCACTGCGTGATTTTGATGGGGTCAATGATCTAGTGAGCCACTTCACAGAGGTGGTGATCAGGGCAGCATTGGCATCTGTTCCCCAGAGCTCATGTAAGCCTCCATGAGCATGGGTGCCATGGTGGACGGAGGACTGTCGGAGTGCGATTCGGGTCTGCAGAGGCTCACTTCGTCTCTTCCAGTCTCACCCAACTGATGCCAATGGGTGTCAACTACCTCAGACCCCGGGCGTATGCACGACGGGTAATCAAGGAGGCCAAACGCTCTTCATGGAGTGAGTGTGTCTCCTCGCTTACCCACCACACGCCACCAGGGAAGGTACTTACAATCCTGTGGCTCTGGTCTCCTTGTGCAAGGGAGACATTTACTTCTGCCTTGCGAGGTGGCTGAGGAGCTGGCAAGGACATTTGCAGCCATCTCCAGTTCCCAGCACTACACTGCAGCTTTCATCAAACAGAAAGAAGCTGCAGAACGCCTTCCAATTAACTTCTCTGGTGGTGTTGCTGAGAGGTATAACGACCCATTTACCCTTTGGGAGCTGCGGACAGCTCTAGCATGGGCCCGGGATACTGCCCCAGGTCCTGATAACATCCATTACCAATTGCTACGGCATCTACCTGAGAATGGTCTTTCCTACCTCCTTGAGGTTTTTAATTATATTTGGCAGCAGCACGACATCCCTGAAGGCTAGCGGGAGGCTATCATCATTCCCCTCCCAAAACCTGGAAAGGCTACTACCCTACCCACGAATTACAGGCCCATATCTTTGACGAGCTGTCTGTGTAAAACCATGGAATGCATGGTTAACTGGCGCCTTGTGTGGTATCTGGACCAGCACAACTTTCTCGCCAATGCCCAATGTGGCTTCCGTGCAGGCAGGTCTCCGGTGGATCACTTGATCTCACAGGAGACAGTAGTACGTGAGGCCTTTCTCCACTGACAGCACTTGGTGGCTATCTTCTTTGATCTGGAGAAGGCATATGATACCACATGGTGCCATGGCATTTTGAGACCTTGCACCAGTGGGGGCTCAGGGGTAATTTCCCCCTCTTCCTCCATAGTTTTATGCCCAACCGGACCTTCAGAGTGCGTGTGGGTAACACCTACTCCTCCGCCTTTTTGCAGGAGAATGGTGTCCCACAGGGGAGCATCCTCAGTATGACGCTCTTTGCTGTTGCGGTGAACGGAGGCTGGCCTCTTTCACAAAATCTAATACTAATGCTTTTGCCTTTTCTTTTTGTGTGTTTTGGCTTTTGCCTCTTTATGTTTGTATCTGTTTTGGCTTTTGCTTTTTATCTCTGTGTTTGTTAGGCTTTTGCCTGTTTTATCTTTGTCCTTTTTTGGATTTTGACTTCTGTGTATTTTGTCTGTTTAGGCTTTTGCCTATTTTTGTGTTTGTTGTTGGCCTTTGCCGTTACTTGTTGTCTGTTATTTGTTTGGCTTTTGACTTTTTGTTTTGTTAATTTTATTGGGCTTTTGCCCTTATTTATTTTCACCATGGCGGGATGGCCACTTACACCCCCCACCATGGTGATTGTCTTTCTGGGCCCAATGACCATTGAAGTTGATGGGCCCTAAAACATGAACGAACGATCAAACTAAAAAGGAAAGTCTAATGGAAAATTCATTTGGTTTCATTATGGCATATATGATTGATGGCTGAGATGATTGATGGCTGAGAATAGGTATCACTCACCAAGTAGTCAGCCTCCATACTTTTTGAATGGCTGACTGCTGGGCAAAATTAAGAATAATACCCTAAGCTCTCTAAGAAATGGCTGTCCCTTATCATTCTGTATTTTTTTGAAACCTTGCTCAAAAATAACAACTTTGCCCCATTTCCAGTAATCAGCCTGCGATGGCTGACTATTGGATTTTTAACGGAAACATGATTCTAGAAGGCAGCCCCAATCAAATTTTATGACAATGGTCAAACCTTTAGATTTCAACAATTTCCATCTGAAATACAGGCTATTTAAAACCCAGAAACTAATTATAAACAATAATGTATCACAAAATATGCAAAAACTGACCTTGGATGCTAAAGCTTATGCGTTACTAAAAACGTAACAAAGGCATCCACTATGGCGGCAGTCACCATGAGGTAGTGAAGAAAGGCTGACAAATGGCATAATTTAACCACACCCATTGTTTTGCAAAATGCTCTGAGTGGTGGAAAGGTGGCTGAGTAATGGAAAACTCTTTGTAAGCCAATAAGATTAAACAGTTATTAGAAATATCAGTATTTCTACTCATATAGCCTACTCAACTCGAGACCAAATCGTTTTGTGACTGGTCTGTCGGAATCAATTGTGGTGGTAAGTCGACGACTACCAGTACTTGATAGGAACCCTTCTATCACACAGAACTCCACTTCAGTCATCCCCATTGATTGTATGCAGAGCCATAACAGGGGTATGAAGCACCTGTGGCAGGTGTCTAACTTGTGCCGCCCCATAACCCAATGATGACAAAAAACTGCGCCCATGGCAGCCGCCTTCTTCGCCACGCCCTCATTACGGCACTACACTAGGGTTGCCATGCGTCCCGGTACACCGGGACATGTTCCGGTTTTGAGGTCTGTGTGCCGGTCCGACAGTCGTTTGTCCCGGTCGATTTAAAATTTTCGCATGTTAAACAGTTATTTTCTGATAATATCATTGCATTCAGTACTGCGCATATACAGTAGGCTACATGCCTAGAGATTTGGTACAGATTCGTCCATGAAAGCACATCACATTTTGCCAGTGAAACTGACTGTTCGGGAATGATCCACCATTGACCCCTGGGACGGATCCAGACAAGGGGCAATGCAGCAATTGCTCCCCCCTCACTGCCTGAAAGGGGCGCAACTGATGAAGCATTTTTGCATTGCTATCCCCATTTCTATACTGCCAGTCCAACAGTTGTCCACTGAAGATAGGTAATTGTCAAACGGCCACGAGAGGACCTTTTTGTAATTGCTAGCTAGATGTATAGTCAGGGATTATGAATATTTAAAAATATTTGGGGCACACATTTTTTGAAGTTCTACCCCCACTCAAATCCGCCACTGATTGATCCTAACGTTTTTTTTTGGGGTCCTCTAAAATATTTTATATTTCAATGCGTTAGTGAAAGGTTTACGGAATTTTTTAATAAAGCTATGAATGTTTATAATATGAATTCTTGCCATTTTGTTGAAAAAATATTTTTACGGGGAGATGTCCCGTTCACAGTAAGGATTTCTAGTGTCTCAATCTTTGGACCTTTGCTGTCCTGCTAAACTCCATGTCCCTTGTGGGGACAATACCAGCTAATTGGAGATGAAGTCATACTAAAACTTAAGTTATCTTGATACCAAAGACTGGTTTGATTAAAATGTTGCAAGAATTTGGAACCCACTTACAATCTCAGGTGTTTCCTTCACTTCCTCCATGATGCGCTCACATCAATGTTTTTGTTAGTTAGTTATTGCCTTTCGGCCCACAACTTCTATGGTCATTGGGGCCCAGAAAGACAGTCATTCCATTGTAGGGTGTCTAAAGTGCCATCCCATCATGGCGACACCTAGTAAAGGGCAAAGGACCAACAAACAAACAATAGTCAAAGGTCAAAAGATCAATAAATAATAATCAAAAGTGAAAAGACTGATAAATATCAAGAGTCCATAGCCAAAAGACCAATAAATCACGATAGTCAAAAGGCAAGACCCAAAAAATAACAACAGTCAACTAAAAGGCAAAAGGCCATACAGTAAACAATAGTCAATTATATGGCAACAGGCCAATAAATAGACAATAATCAATTAAAAAGCAGTAACCAAAACAGATATAAAGGTAAAAGGCAAAATGCCAAAAGGGCTAACATTTCTGAAAGACGTCAGGCTCTTCAGAAAAATGAGAGTTCTCAACTCCATGGGGGTCATTACCAAGGCGATAGAGAGCTCTGGACTGACTCCCAGTTGATGGCGGAGCCATCACAGAGACCAAAGATATGCCCCACTGTGAGAGGCTCCCAACAGCAGTCACAACATTGTTCCTCCTAACCTTGCAGTAGGCGGGAGTGGGTGAGGAAAGTGTGACCTATCTGCAACTGGGAAAGAACAATCTCCCTTTGTGATGGATGGAAATTCCAGGCGTCTGCAATGGCAGTTCTGTTACTCATAGCAGTAATAGGAGACTGCTGAAAAATAAGACAGTTTTTGTATGGCATAATAAGTCTTGGCTACTCCAAGGCGTTTGACTCTGTCTTCCAGAAATCGATTGCATGGTGCCTACAAATTTGATCTACATCCAGTGATATCTCCGAATAATCTTTCAGTAAACTAAGGGAACTGCACCTACATCAGTTGTGGCGAAAAGCAATATTTTGACCTCAAACTACTGTATGTTCACCCTACAATTTCAAACTAGATAGAAATTCAATCCAGCTTGAAAGTCAGTGAGATTGGATTGCAAATGCATTCAATCTCTACATTGGCTGTTCAGGAGTAATTACCCACGTGATGGACATTGAGCATGAATAACCTACGTTAGCAAACTAAGTTAAAATTCTACATCTCTTTCAAATTAGGAGACGTCATAGGAAACAAATCAACTCTTTTAAGTTAGGAGACGTATTAGGAAACAAATCAACATGATTTGAATTATGACTTTAATAATCAGAATGCTGGATGCATGGAATGGAATGCAGGAGATGCACAAGACTGTTTGGAGGTGGCTTCTAAGCAGAAAAAAACTGAATCACCATTCTATAGCAGTAGGAAAGTCTAATATGGCAGTGGTAGGCCAGCTATGCTTTATGGATTACAGTATTGGTTAGTGAGGAAGAGCTACATAAATAAAATGCAAGTAGCCGAGATGACATCCTGCAGTATATGAGCGGGTGTCAAGAGCTGTTAGAATAAGGCATGGGTATATTAGAGGTAGCATGGGGGTGGAGCACATCACCAAAAATATGAGGGAGTGGGTTGAGGTGGTATGAACACCTAATGAGATGAGGGGAAGTGGAACTCATTAGGTCCTTTTCAGGAATGTGGGTGGTTGGAATCACCCAAGGCGGGGGAGACCAAAGCGGGCGTGAGAGCAAGTTGTCTGTAAAGCTACTTGTACATGGTGCAACTTTTATGCATACAATTTTGAGTTGTGCAACTTAAGGTAGCATGTTGCGTTTGCACGGAGCACAAAACTTTCATGCAACTTGCCAATTTTGAGCTGCACAACTCAAAAAGTGGCATGGTGAATAAAAAACTTGCAAAGTGTGTTTACATGTAACATGCAATTTAAGTTCAATGCCACACATTTCAACGTATATGACACTTTTTTTGTGTGGGTCATCTTCCTATACATGAATCAATTTTTGGCTATTTAATTTCGCAATTTTGCTTCGCTTTTGCTGAAATTACCTAATCAGAAAATGTGTGGTATTACAAAAAAGGAGGGTAGAACTAGGGTTTATTCATAAAGTTCAGGGTATTTATGAGGGTTCCATAGTCCATAGAAATGGTAAGGACACTTTGGGGAAACACTGGGGGCTTTTCATAGAAGGTTGAAGCAGACTATGGATCAGCACTTAGTCTAAAACTTTTCATCCTTGTTATGGGAGTACATTGCTGATGGGAGTAGGAGAATGGGTCCGTCAGTTCATGGCATTTCCCAACGATACTGGAAAATTTAGGGACTCCAGAGAAGAAGTAGAGAAGAGCCTCACTGGCATGGCCAGGATTTTCTGAAGGGGGATATGATTGTCGATAGGGTGTATAGGGCATATGGTGCCTTGCCATATTCAAATTCGAAACGTTTTACAGTTTTCAGCCAAGGCTCTTGGCTACACCAGTGGCTTTTAAACGATATTAGAGATGTGATAGAAAAGGGAGGGCGAAAGATAAACATTAAAGGAGAGGAAAATGGCGCCACCTGGCGGCAAGGAAGTAAAAGCTGTACTGCATGTGATATTTTTTGTGTGTGAACTGTTCATTAAAATTAAAATTGCGAGTTTCAAAGGAGTATTATTTTTCAGCAATTAATTGCAGCAACAATTCTGGGAGTACACATTTTAAAAATTATGAACATAATCCATCTGCTATTGGCGACTTAAAAGAATTCAATAAATTGCATATTGTTCATCAACATTATTGGAAAACTTATGTGAATCCAAAGGACAAGTAGAGAAGGGCCTAAACAATATTAGAGAAGTGACTTTAGGATCAACGTTCTAAAGCAATCGGGAGATAGACTCTGACCTGACACATAGAATCAATGGGAGATGGTCGAAGTGCAGACAGGCAAGTGGAGTCCTGTGTGAGAATGAGCCACATCAATAGAATGCAACTAACTGAGATGCAAATGCTGCAGTACAGTCAGGTCTCTTTTTTCGTGGGGGATACGTTCCATAATTTTTAAAATTCGCATAACTCCAAAATTATGAATTAAAACTAATGTAAAACTGCATAAAAAAATCGTTTTATTTTATAAAAAAGTAATATAAATTTACATGTTTTTAATCACTATCACTAACTGATAAGAGTATGCACCATTTGTGAACAGGTTCCAAATCACTTTCATCATTAGAAATAACTGTTTCTGCAATTCACCTCCTTGGTATAGGTGATAAATTTCTGCAACCTTCATTCTCACTGTAGGCTAATTTTCCTTTTTTTTAACAATGTAATCCGTAATTAAACTTAACGTTGATGATTCCACTAATTGTTTATGCAATTCACTATATCCAGAAGCAGTTCTGCAGCTCCCATTTGAATTTAAAGCTGTGTGTACACTAGCAAGTTACTTGCAGAATTTCTTGCACAAGTACTTTCAACTCTGTATACACTGCTGGCAAGTTTTGTTGCCAAAGCACCTTCTGCAAGTAGATGAGCTGCAAGTACTTGCAAGAGTGTTTGTATCTGGCTGGCAATATGGCTAATGGGAGTAGGTGAGTGGGCTACTCAGTGCATGGTATTTTCTGATGTAGGAAGGATTGAGGAATCTCAAGAGGATGCACAACAGGGCTTACAGCACATTAGAACAGCAATGGTGAAGGGAGCATGAAGGTGAACACAAAGAAAAGAGTACACTTGGCCAGGACCAAGGGGGTATGGTTCGCTGTGGGAATGAGGTGATACCAGTGGTGAAGGAGTTTCGGTATGTAGGATCGGTGTTTCAGCCCAATGGGGAAATCGACTCAGACGTTAGTCATAGAATCTTTGCAGGATGGCTAAAGTGGAGACAGGCAAGCGGAATGCTGTGTGACCACCGGGTCCCAATTAGAGGTAGCTTGGGGGTGGGTGACGTTGCAGAGAAGATGAGGGAGAATAGATTGAGGTGGTATGGGCATGCAATGCAAATGGGGAGGAGGAGTTTATTCGGTACACTATAGGACAGATGGTGGTTGGTGGAAACAGGAGTAAGGGGAAACTAAACCAGAGGGTATAGGTGGGAGTGGAGGATTAGAACCCACAGATCCGACACCGCCTTAGGTGGGATAAGGGTGTGATGAATTCAGGATATTGCTCATATATGTAAATGAGACTAATTATTTCGTTGTCCATGTTTTCCTAGATTGTCGATGTTTTCAGCCTTTGGTAAAAAAAAATCTTGCTGAAAAATTATCATACCAGGCTTGATAAGTTGCAAGTTAAAAAATGGTGTCTACACGTGGTGACTTCTCACAAGTTTTGCAAGTTTAAAAAATTCTGCAATCTGAAGGTACAGTGCAGTTGCTAAAGTCGACTTGTGCAAGTTTTATTGCTAATGTACACACAGCTTTAAGGCCCTTTCAGAATTGGGGTCATTAACAAGAAAATGGTTTTCTAATTTGCTGCATAGATGAAGACCATCTCGAATTATTTTTGAAGTAAGAGGGGTTTGGGTTTCCTCAATATCACTTTCACTTTCTGAATTTGCTGCATCTAAAGCTAGTGCAACAATCTCATCATCATTTAACACATCATCCACCAGCAGTTCTTCCATACTGTGGTACAAAACTATGGCCCCACCCCCAAAAGAAGCGATATGTCGACTGCACAGCATTTTCAGCGAATGGGACCTATTACATCGAATCTGGCATTGTCAAAAACTCCTAAAACCACTGTAATATAAAAAAAGTGATTCAGAAAAAAATTTTCTGTTTTTTGGCCAAACTATGGCTCCTATGGCCCCATGACTTATTTGTATGCCCTCTCCATATGATTGAAGCTTTCAAAGGTGTATAAATGGTGAAGAAGAACCAACTGGTCAGCTGTTCTCTTCCTATATCTATGAGGTCCTCTGGCGGCTATCTGTCACCCACCAAAATGGCTAAAATCAATGCCATCTCTGTTTGCAACATCAGCAAGAGGGAAATTGCCAAGCAGCTGGGTGGTTCTCCAAAGTGCATCCATAACTACCTTCAGTCGCCTTCCAAATAGGTCCAGAAGAACAAAGGAGGTCGTCCTAGGAAGCTTTCTGCCCAGGACAAGTGCAGAGTTGGTCGTCTCTTCTCCAATTCTACATTGTCCACAAACGAAGCTAAGTCTCTGCTGTCCACTCCAGTCTCCAAATGGACCATTGTGTGCTCCATCTCTTGGAACAAGAATTTGGTCTGCAAGGCCATGGTCCAGGCACCCCGTTTGACAAACAGACACAAGATCACTAGGATGGATTATGCCAAGAACAACATGGCAACTTCATGGGACAAGGTACTTTTTGTACCTTTCATTTGGCTAACTGCTTAATCTTCAAAATGCCATTTTTATCTCCCAGGTGATCTTTTCTGACGAAAAAAAGTTTAACTTGGATGGGCCACATGGTTATGCCCATTACTTGAGAGATCTGCAAAAGGAGCCAAAGTTGTTCTCCAAGAGGAACTTTGGTGGTGGATCTCATGATCTGGGGTGCCTTCAGCAGGCATGGCAGGCCATATCTGGAGTTCGTCACTTGCTGCATGAACTCCACTGATTATCAGGAGGTGCTCAAGAACCGTCTGCCACCAATATAAAATGGTGTTCCAACAGGACAATGCTGCCATGCATTCTTCTCAATTTACTCAGGCTTGGTTCACTGCAAACAACATCACCATAATGGACTGGCCTGCCTGTAGCCCTGACTTAAATCCCATGGAAAACATGTGGGCCATCCTGGTTTGTTGCATCTACACTCATGGACACCAGTTCACTACCATTGCAGATCTGAAGAATGTGATAACTGAAGAGTAGGACAAGATTGACAACACCATTATCACCAGCTTGACTGGGAGTATGCCAAAGAGAATTTTTGAAGTTGCTATGAAAAATAGATGCTGCACGTCCTACTAGACCGTTCATAGTCATGTTATTGTGCAAATACTGTACAGGTATTCCTGAACTTGTGCAATGGGACCATAGTTTTGCACTGGCCAAAAAGCGGAAAAATATCTAATAAAATATTTTTTCTGTATCACTTTTTTTATATTAGAGTGGTTTTAGGGGTTTCGACCATGCCAGATCTGATGTAATAGGTGTCATTTGCTGAAAATGCCTTAGAGACAACATATCACTGGTTTTGGGGGTGGGGCCATAGTTTTGCATCATAGTGTATATCATCATGGTTGAAATTATTAAAACATTCTCTTCCAATAGCATGTGCCAAACTTATAATTTCCTTCAAAAGTGTTGATGTTTCAATGATTGTATTGCTTGTAATACATCCTGGCCAAACCTTTTTCCAACAGGCATTTAGATTTGCTGGTTTTATTTCAGCAGAAGCAGATGCAACTTGAATTATACAATCAAATATAGAATATTGTCTCCACACGTCTTTTACTGTCAAGGACTCATTTTCTAATTTATTCAATATGAATTTGTAAGTCCGTCTAATGTAATATTTTTTGAATGTTGAAATTATATCTTGATCTAATGGCTGAAGAAGGCTTGTTGTGTTGGGTGGAAGAAATACTATTTGAACATTTGGATGTTCTAACTGTAAATTACCTGGTGCATTATCAATAATTAATAAGACTTTAGAATCAAGAGATTTTTCTTCTGGTAGAAAGCTATTATTGAACCATTCTGTAAAAACAGTTGTTGTCACCCAGGGTTTTGGGTTAGCCATCCAATGCACTGGTAATTGTTTTAAATCTTTGCCTTTTAGGGCATGGGGTCTAAGAAATCGATTTATTATGAGTGGTTTCAACATTCAATCTCCTGATCGCATATACAGTACTGTATATATATTTGAGAAAAAAAAGTTTTAATGAAACGCAAACCGCATAACTTGGAAATCACATTAAAAGAACTGGCATAAAAAGAGAGCCAACTGTATATGAGTAGGGTGTCCAGAAATAATAGAATAAGGAATGAGTATATTAGAGGTAGCCTGAAGGGTGGTGGACATTGTGGAAAAATAAGGGAGAGTAGGTTGTGGTGGTAGGACACACAATGAAAAGAGGGGAGGAGATGCTTATTAGGTCCATTTCAGGAATGCAGGTGGTTGGAAGCACCTGAGACACGGGGAAGAGACTGAAGAAAACGTGGGAGTAAGTTGTCTGTAGGGATATGAAAGTGTGTGGGTGATTGGGAACCCAGTGGGAGATAGGCAGGAGTGGAGGACTAGAGCCTGCAGACCCAACCCTGCCATAGGCTTGATAAGGGTATTATGATGATGAATATTCCCTTAGATCAGGGGTACCAAATCTAACCCTCACAAACTATATCATGTAGTATAGATATGCAGTCTGCTACTCAGAGGTATAACAAGGGGGACAGAGGATGACCCCCTCTTGACAATGCAATGTTACCAATGTGACCCTTGGGGTACCCTGAGTTTGACATGCCTGCCATATACATGACTTTCAAGGGCTAGCTCATTTACTGGGCATTACAAAAATATATTTAGAATATCAGTAATGAATCATGTTCTCGACCTTTTGTATGAACTCGGATTTGTTATACCATTAAAGACTTTAACAAAAAGCTTACGTTTCCAAATAAATATGAGAGAAATACAAAATGTTTGATTGTACAACACATGTGAAAACGAAAAAAAAAATTATGCAAAAGTTACAAGTTTAAAATGTTTGACTATAACTTGGTGTTTCACATGTAGGTAAAAATCAAGTTTAATTAAGGAATTTATAGTATGGCATCATCATGCAATTAACATGGGAGTGCACATACTGTATATTCTTTATACTGTGGTGCTCTCTAGGTGCGAGCGGGTAATGAATGTGCAAAACGTAAAGTACCTAGGATCAGTGTTCCAAATTGTTTTGTTGTTTAAGGTCCCGTCAACTACAAGGTCATTAGAGCCCCGTCCACTCTATAGTTCTAATGCATATACTGTACAGACACTACACTAATGCGACGATTATTGGGTATTAGCAGTACCCAGCTTTCCCGAGCGACCACCCATGTCAGTACTAATTGGGCTTGCGTTGCTGAAATTCAGTGATCAGACAAGAACTGGTGTGTCCAACGCAACTCGCCGCTCCCAATGTTTCAAAGCAAATGGGGTATAGACTCGGATGTGACCCATAGAATAGATGGGGGATTGTTGAAGTAGAAACAGGCAAGTGGAGTGCTGTGTGATAGGAATGTCCTAATCGTGTTGAAAGGGAAATTTGACAAGACTATGGTTAGACCAGCTATGCTACATGGATTAGTGTAAGGCAGTGAGGAAGACCCACGTAAATAAAGTGCAAGTAGCCGAGATGCAAAGGCTATGGTATATGAGCACAGTGTCTAGAGATAATAGATAGGAATTAGTGTATAAGAAGTAGCGTGGCGGTGCGGGACATGACGAAGAGTAGGTTTGGAATGGTATGAACACGTAATGAGAGAGGGGAGGAGGGGCTCGTTAGGTCCATTTCAGGAATGCAGGTGGTTGAGAGTATGTGGGCCAGCAGTAGACCACAATAGACGTGGGAGCAGGTTGTTGGAGAGGATATAGTGGTGTGTGGTATGTACGGGGGCCCGGTGGGAGCCAGACCCCAAAGGCCCGACCCTTCCACAGGCGAGAAGAAGGGATGATGATGATGATCTGAATAATATCCATTGCTTATATTTACTTCCATAGAAATCAACTGTGGGCTCCAAAAAATTCACTACATATGATTTTTCTAAATGGGGGCGTCACAGACTGTGAAAAAGTGGCATGGTAGCAAAGTTGCATCATTATCATCATCTCACCCTTTTCCCGCCTGAGGCAGGGTCGGGTCTGTGGGCTCTAATCCTCCACTCCCGCCTATCCCCAACCAAGCCCCGTCCCACCCCACACACCTCCATGTCCCTCTGCACCACCTGCTCCCAAGTCCGTTTTGGTCTTCCCCTACCCCTGGTGCCCCCAATTACCTGTAGTCTCACAATGGACCTAGTAAGCTCCTCCTCTCCCCTCCTTATCACATGCCCATACCACCTTAACCTACTCTCTCATCTTCTCCGCAATATCTCCCACCCCCAAGCTACCTCTAATGTAATCGTTTCTAATTCTGTCAGATCTTGACACCCCGCACATGTAGCGCAGCATTCGCATCTCAGCCACTTGCATTTGCTTTTCATGGTTCTTCCTAACTGCCCAGCACTCTGAGCCATATAGCATAGTGGGCCTAACGACGGTTCTGTATACCATACCCTTCAACTTTACTGGAACCCGGCGGTCGCACAGGACCCCACTTGCCTGCCTCCACTTCAGCCATCCTGCATTAATTCTATGGGTCACATCAGAATCTATTTCCCCATTGCTCTGGAAGACTGATCCCTCTTCTTCATGTTCACCTTAAGGCCCCCTCTTTTCACTGCTGTCTTAAGGTCTTGTAGGCCTTTTTGTGCATCCTCTTTGGACTCCTCCACCCTTCCTACATCATCGGCAAACACCAGGCACTGAGGCGCCCATTCTCCCACTCATGTAAGCAGCTCATCCATTACTAGAGTGAAGAGATATGGACTAAGTGCCGACCCTTGATGCACACCCACCTGCAAATTGAAACCAGGATTGTTTCCCCATGCTGTCCTAACCCTAGCAATGGAACCCTCATACATATCCTGCACTATCCTAATATGGCCCTCATCTACCTCTTTCTTTCTTAAAACGCTCCACAGTACCTGTCTAGGGACACTATAATAGGCCTTCTCCAAGTCAACAAATACTGCATGGAGGTCCTTTTTTGCTGCTCTATGCTTCTCTATCACCTGTCATAGAATAAAGATTGGTTCCATGGTGGACCTACCAGGCATAAACCCAAATTGGTTTCCCCAGACACTTGTTTGGTCTCTGAGGCGACATTCTATGACACGCTCCCACAGTTTCATAGAATGGCTCATTAGCTTTATGCCTCTATAGTTTCCACAGTCCTGTGCATCGCCTTTGCCCTTGAACAATGGAATTATCCAACTCTCTCTCCATGCAGATGGCATCCTATCACCATTTGCTAACTTATTAAATGGCTTCCCTAGCCATGTAATTCCTGTGGCCCCCAAGGTGTGCCAAACATCGATAGGGATCTTATCTGGGCCAACTTTTTCGAAGGGCTCTGACAATTTCAGCCTCACTCACCCTATCCACTGCCTGAGGAGTGATTGGGTTGCCTTCTGTGGCTGTAGCACAGGTGGCTGCATTTAAGAGGCCATGGTAGTATTCCTCCCACCTTTTGATTACCTCTGCTGGCTGGAACAGGACCCTACCATTAGTATCCTTGACCGTTATAGCCCTGGTAACATCCTTACTCATTCTATCCTGGGTCTTAGCCAGTCTAGAAACTGCATTCTCCCGTTCCCTTTTCCCCAACTTTTCTATATAAGGCCTCATACTTCTGGTACTTGGCCCGGGCAATGGTCCTCCTGGAATTTTTCTTTGCCTGAACATAGTTCATCTTTGAAACCTGATCCCCTATTTCCCTCCATGGTAGCAAAGTTTCATGCAACACAAAATAAAACACGCTGATTTTTTTTTCAGATGGTGCAACTTTGTATTTTTGTCTGTTTACATGATGCAATTTTGAAAGTTGCACGTAACATAAAAAGTGGGCACAAGACTGAGTTGAACCTTCCATTTTCATGAGTTGCACTTGAGTTTACACAGTGCAACTTTGTGGCATGTGCAAGTTTTTGTGTAGCATGCCATAAAATTTCCACCATGTATGAGTAGCTTAAGGATATGGCAGTGTGGTGTGAATGGGGACCTGGTGGGAGATAGGCTGGAGTGGAGGCTAGAACCTGCCAAACCGACCCTGACATAGGCGGGTTATGGTATGATTATGTGAAACCAGGTTGTATTAAGTAGGGCAAATTGTGAAAATAGCTTCCAACCTTGAATTTTAAGATTCAAACAATTTTTTTTGTCAATCATTGGATTTCAATTAACCCTTAAGTGGGTAGGTGGGGAGTATGAACACCCCACCTCCATAAACCAAAACTCTTTTGTAGGTTTGCATAATTTTAGAAACCTGAATTTTTTTCTAGCTTACTTTTAAACCCCTCCTTACATTTCGCAAAGCCAAGCATGTTCAGTTGGATTTTGGTTCTTCTGTAATTTTGATGTTCTTAGTAACTGGTGCTCACAACACCCCACCTACCTAGTTAAGTAACTTTTTGAGAAGTATTAGTTTTGCTTATTTTAAGTTTTCTAGTAATTTCTTTTGAAATATTAGCTATGGATGACTATAAAAAGCAGCAGGAAAGGCTTAGAAACCTTTCTAAACTTGTGGGTTTAAGTAAAAAGTGATATCAATATTTATTCTAATTAACAGCGCCCTCCAATAACCGGCGCACCTTTCAGATGAAAAAAATTAATAAACAGCGCCCTCTAATAAACAGTGCGCCATGTATTTCAAAACTGCCAGGGAGTGATCATGCAAGTTAACCCTTTAATGCCACACAGGGGTACTAGTGTCATCATCATCATCACACCCTTATCCAGCCTGTGGCAGGTTCGGGTCCACGGGCCCGTTGGAACACCCCAGTCAGGCGTCTGGAACCCGCAGTGGGGGAGGCCGGTGTACCCCACTGTTCCAACACCACATTTTACAACCAAGATATAAATTTTGGCAGGTAAATTAATGCTTTGTCAGTTTTAATACTGCATGGAGTCTGACCTATTGCACAACAACTATACTGCAATATGGAACCAGGCGTATGCCCAAACAGAGGTAGTGGTGTACCCCAGAGGATCTGTTCTGTGGGTGACCCTGGCGCAATACGATTCACAGTATTTTCACATGATAGGTTGAACGTCCTAATAAGTCAAGATGGGTGGTTAATTGCTTTTCATTATTGGAATAAGGATGGATGAGGAACTCCTGTACCCCTGTGTAGCAACTGTGTAAAGTTTAAATGGCCATACGAAGTGCATAATGAGCAAAAAATTCATTTGCTTTAACCAACACATTAAAATTTTTCAAATTGTTTATAATGATTTTGTTTCTATGTTTCTGAGCATTGGAAACAAGCAGGTGTAAACATCAGTGCAATAACTTGCTGGCAAGTGCTCTCCAGATAGTTGTTTCAGATACCACTTGAACACATTTTAGCTACTCATGTAAACGCTTGCACAAGTTATCATCGGAAGTATTTGTGCAAGTTGTTTGCTCGTGTAAACTAAGCTTTAGTGCAGATATTGTTGAAAGAAAAGTTTCAAAGAGAAAGCATTCTTTAGCATTGAAATCGTTGGCAATTTCTGAAGCTGAGAATTATGGTAATCGTCCTGTGGCTAAACCTCTACGGTTATCTGAACCTAGGATAAGGATTTAAATTTTAAATGAACCACTGATTACACAGGTCGGCAAAAAAATACTTTTTAAAAATTATTTTACTTTTGATAACTGATTTTTAGATTGTTAGGTGTGCGGATTCCAAAAATGCAATTGATTTTTTCTCTCACGTAAGGTTTTCTCTCAAAAAGTTTTCATAGTTTGGAAGAAATAAGGGAAATTGCAGCATTTACATTTACCGTATTATCTCGTGTATAATACACACCTGTGTATAATACGCACCCCAAGTTTTAAGACTTAGTTAAAGAAAAATATTAATGCCCATGTATAATATGCAGGTTAAGTTTGCCAGTTCCCAATTATTTCAGATGACGATTGTGAAGAATTTTTACGTTTTAAATATCGGTATTGTTGGACATAACTGGACTTAGAATATTCATTTTTATTACAGGACTTGTTAATTTTTTTATGGTAGTACGCTAGTATCATTATATCTATGGTTACACTTGTATTAATATACAAGCACTTGTATCTATGGTATGAAGTTAAATAAAGTGTAGGTAGCTAAATATTATATTTATAAAACTCACTCAAAACATCATCTAATAGAAGTTAAATGAGGTTAATAAGCAAACATATCTCTTCTTGCTTTCAATGGATTATCCAGTAATCTTTATGCGTGTATAGTGTGTTCTCTGATAATGGCTGAAATTTTTACACCTATGTATAATACACACCCAGACTTTGCATCCAATTTTTCGGGAAAAAAAAGTGCGTATTATACACGAGATAATATGGCATATTATTGGTCTAGTAAGGATTGAATACATAATGAGTTAATTTTGCTCTTGTGGAGTTCCTTGAGATCATCTCCTTTTAACCCTTATGTCAATACCCAGAACGTTCCACATGGTTCACTAACCAAGGTACCCATATTGAATGAAATGGAATTGTGTCAAATACATGTTTTGACATGCAGGTATTTCTGAAGCTATCCTATTTCTTGATGCATGACAGATGATCTTTACCTTTCGTTCTACCAGAATCTTTCAACCATAGGCAGCCAAAAGTTTGTGCATTTAGCCTTTCTATTTGATATCAACCCAAAAATCCATTGTGTTGAACTTTTGACACCTGTTTCATGCATTTACTGTCCCACACAACAGTAATCTCCTATGCTTCATCATCATATCGTTATCCTGCCAGTGGCAGGGGCGCGTCACTGGGTTTCAGACAGTAGCAAATGCAGAAGAGGGAGCAATGCAGCGATTTCTCCACCCTCTGTGCCCCAGTGGGGTGCATATTTCAACTGATGCATATTGCATCTTAGGCATTTTCACACTGCTATCCCCATTTCTAAACTGCCAGGTCAACAGTTGCAGTGCAATCCATAGTTGGCTAAACCACTGAAGAGAGGACACTGACTGAGGGGCAGTAGAGCACCTATTGTAATTGCTTGCTAGATTTAGAACAAGGGATTCTGTAAATTTAAAATATTTGGAGTGCACTTATTTGAAGTGCTTCCTCCTGATCCACCTCTTGATCCATCAATGGGTCTAGCTTACCACTGCTACCTACCTCCAAACTAATCCGAAGTTCGTTTTGGTTCTCCCCATGCTTCCACTTTCCTCTTTACATTCCATTACCATACCACACAAATCCATTCATTATCAAACCATTTCCCTGCCTGTGGCTGGGTCATTTCTGAGAGTTGCATCCCTCCACACCCAACTATCTTCCACCAGGTCCCCATCCACCCCACACACTACCATTTCCTTATGTACAACCTCCTTAGTCTGATCTGCCCAAAACCAGCTGCCTAGACAGTGACAAATGCTTCTTTATAGGGTCGGATCCAGAGGGGTGCAATGTAGGGATTGCTACCCCTCAGTGCTTCAATGGGGCACAACTGATGAGGCATTTTTACACTGCTATCCACATATCTTTGGACTTGCAGTACAACAATTACAATGAAATCTGTAGTAGGCTAAACACTGACGATAGGACATTGTGTAAGGGACAGGAGATGACCTATTGTAATTGCTAGCTAGATTTATAGTAAAAAATTCTGCATTTTTAAAAATACTGTATTTGGGGTGAACTTTTTTGAAGTGTTCCCCCTTGATCTGCTGCTGGATCCACCACTGCCCATTCCTTAATGAATTGCCCACAACCCTATCATCCTTTAGCCACCTATTTCAAGGGCCAAACTATTCTGTCCAAGAGACATTTAGACAATAGTCCACCATAAATAATAGCAAACTATTTCTTTGATTGTTTTATATAAACCAAATCTTAATGTAACATTAATAGGTTCATGCAAATAATATTTGCTAGATGATGGATATACTAAATTTCTGAAAATTGAATTTTTGATTAAACTGTAGGTGATGGAATATTTTAATTATTTTTCCAGTAATCAGCATCCATAAAACTGTAAAAAAACAATAATTGTTTTGAAGACAATTTTTTCATCGCAGACCTGTGTTATTTTTCTCAATTTCATTATTTGCCAATAAATTCAGATTCGAGAGTGGCATCAGCAAAAATCAAAATTAATGAAATCAGCTTGTCCGACTAAAAAGTTTTCATTTATAAATGGAAAAAATAATAAACAGTGCCCTCCAGTAAACGGCGCAACAAAACAGCCTTTGAAAAATAAACGGCGCGCCGTTTATTAGAATAAATACGGTATATCAGAGTGGGAGGATAGTGATGAAGACAAGTGCTAATAGCATGTCGGGGAGATGCACTGTTTGGTGCCATAAAGAAGACAAAAGAACACATTTGAAGACGCTAAAATTGTTATAAATTTATGTGTTTAAATTACATTTTTTATCTTTCTAATAATTGAAAGTTTTAGTAAAAAAATTTTGGAGTAATAATTTTATTATAAAAATTAACGAAAACTTTCAGATTTTTATTTCAACTTTTGTGATTAAAAATTTTTAAATACTTTTTGGTACAATTTAAGATATTTTTTGCAAAATCATATCTAACAGTGTGTAGTTTGTTTTTAATTCGGTTTCTAATTAATGCAATTTTGAATTGGAAAATTTCTGTCAGTTTGTTTAATGATGCGCATTTTTTGATGTAAACTCTTAAAAAAAAGTTTTTCTTTATATTTTTAAGGACTTTTCAAATTCTTTTTTTGCACATACAGTAGAACTCCAATTTTCCAAACTCCGACTATCCGAATTGCTTTCAGAATTTCAGAAAAAAAAATTAAGAGGGAACGTACTGTGTTTTGAAAAACAATGCACGATTTGGCTGCCTGAAAACGGATACTGACAGTCAAACAGCTTACTTTGATCAAGATGCTCAGCAAGCAATGACTTCCAGTTACAGCATGATACACGTACATACTGTACTAATGTACAACCCTTTTAAGTATGCTTAATATGTAAAAGTGTTGTCTTCTCATTTAATTAATTAAAAGCTCTTTTCAGTTAAAAATAGTTTTTTCTCCCATTTTCAACATGCAAACAGTGATCAATTAAATTAGACCCCTTTTTCAGAAAAAATCCAATTATTTGAATGGGGTCCGGTCCCGATTGATTCAGATAATTGGAGTTCTACTGTATTTATTTACTATGCTCCCACAAATAAAATAACTTTTGAAAATTATTATATAGGTTATGCAAATAGTTTTTGGGGCAGAGGTGCTGTGAGCACCACACACACACACATTATGCACTTTACTCACCTACCTACTTAAGGGTTAGGAAGAAAAGTGCATTGTTGTGCGAATTTTTCGTTTATATTTTTAAGCACTTTTCAAATTTTTTTCCCACATAATTATTTACTATTCTCCAACAAATAAAATAAATTTTTAAAACAATTATTTATGTTATTCAAATAATTTTTGGGGTAGGGGTGCTGTGAGCACCCCACATACCCATTTATACAAACTTTTACTCACCTACCTACTTAAGCAGAAAAGTGCATTGTTGTGCGATTTTTCGTTGATCATACACATACATATGAGAAGCCCTGCATATAAAAAAATCCATGCCTCCTCTCTTGGAGGCACAGTGTATGCAATTGTTGTGGAAGGGGCAGATCATTTCCCTACTCCTGAAGCACACCACATAAAAGAGGGAATATTAAGAAAGAAGGACCTGCCTTGAAAACACAGAATCACAGGTGGGCATAATGGCAGTATGACCAATAGATTGGTCAAGTCAATGGGTGTATGTAAAGGAGCTTACTCTAAAGTAAAGTGGCTAGTAGTAGTAGAGCCATGCTTAACCCTTATGTCCAAACCCAGGTATCCATTTTGACTTTGAGTTGAAATAACTTTATTTTGAAAATAGATATTGTTTTATATTGCCGATTCCCCATTCTTTCATTTGTTATGAGTTGATTTATCTCAGTTTTTGGTAATAATAACTTAAATATTTGGTTAAAATTGGCTGTGAAGTTGATTTTGGCGTTGTTCAATACCCGGGTACCCAATAGTCTAATTTGCAAAATTCATGAAGAAAAATACAGTTTTTTATAAAAAGACATTGAAATAAATGCAAATTATTGAATAAATAATGCTTTATTACTTAATTTTCATCAGTAAGAATAATTTATTAGTATTAGAGGAAAAACCACATAAATGGAATGCAAGTAGCTGAGATGTGAATGATACAGTGCATGAGTGGGATTTTGATAGCTGATGGAATTGGGAATAAGTATATTAGATGTAGCTTGTGGCTTATGGGCATCGTGGAAAAGAATAAGGGAGGGTATGTTAAGCTGGAATGAATATCCAAAGAAGCAGGGGAGGAGCTCATTAGTTACATTATGGGAATGCAGGTGGAAACACCCAAGGTAGGAGAAGACCAAAAGCAGAAGTTGGTGCAGTAGTGTATGGGGTGAAAGGGGACCTGGTGGTAGATAGTTGGGAGTGGAGGGATGCATACCACAAACATAACCCTGCCACAAGCAGGGAAAGGGTATGATGATGAATGGATGCCTGTGGTATGGCCATGTATCGTGAAGAGGAAAGAAAACAGGTAGGGGAGAATCAAAACAAACTTGGGACTAGTTTGGAGCTAGGCAGGAGTGGAGAGCTACAACCAATGGCAGATCCAAGGGTGGATCAGGGTGGGGAACTTCAAAATGTGTGCCTCTAATATTTTTAAATATTCAGAATCCTTTGGTATACATCTAGTTAGCAATTACAATAGTTACTCTGCTGCCTCTCAGACAGTGTCCTATCTCAGTGAATTAGCAGACTGGATTGGACAGCAACTGTTGGACTGGTAGTATAGCAATGGGAAAAGGCATCATCAGATGCAAAATTGAATAATGCATCAGATTAATTATGTGCCTTATTGAGGCATGGAGGAGGAGCAATTGCTGCATTGCTCCCATTGGATCTGACTCTGGCTAGAACCCACTGACCCAATCCTGCCACAGGTGGAATAAGGATATGATGATGATAATTCCTAAGAAATTAATATTGTGTGGGACACCAAATGCATGACACAGGTGTATTTGAATGTTCAGCACAATGGGTTATTGGGTTTATAATGACTGGAAAGACTAGTTGCACAAAAGGTTGGCTGCCTATGGTCGAAAGATTTCAGTAGAGTAATGGGTAAAGACCATCTAAGGGTCGTCATGTATCAAGAAATATGACAGCTTCAGAAATACATGCATGTTGAAACATATGTTTGCCTGAATTTCATTTAATTCAGTATGGGTACCCGGGTACCTGGCTATTGAACAACGTCGAACATTCCGGGTATGGACATAAGGGTTAAGCTGAAAAACCCCATAATAAAATAAATAAGTCCTAATATCGACACTATTGTCCGAGGTCAGGAATGACTTTTCAGTGTTTTACACCGGTCTTCAAATAGTTAACGAAACTGTTTATATTTTTTCCCATTTTCAAATGAGTTGAATGAAATGTGTAGTAGATCACAATTTATACACAAAAGAGAAAAAAAATGTATACATTCCTTTTTCAAAATTAAAGCATTTATCATACAAACACACACAGACATGCCCAAAATGCTTAAAGATGTGCCTTGATAGCAACTACATAACATGCTTTCAAATTTCTACAATAATTATGCTGAAAATTACTATAGATTTTCCTGAATGAAAAGAAAATAAATGACAACGTTTTAACATTTATAATGTATTCAGTTATTAACCTGTAGGTAATTCTTTAACAATTTATGAAATGCCTAAGGGTGGCCACATAGGGGAGTGACGATACTAGTGATGATAAAAGCAAAGAGCATAGCGATGCGCCAAGGTGTGCTACAAGTAAGCGATGGCACCGCATAGTAGAGCAGACATAAAAGTGACGTGAAACAACAAGTCCTTACCGTTTTTCAAAATAACTTCCTTTCACCAACAATCTTCGTTTGAATTTCAAACACCATGAACCTATTTGTAATAGTAAATATGAAAGAATGGTAGCAAAACAAATCAAAAATAATAATACACTATTTAACCCTTTCGGTCCCAATTATGACTTTTTAGGATCTTTTTTTAACACAAACTGTTGAAATTCATGATATATAAATAAGTCCTGTATAACCAAGTTCCTGTCAATGTTCTTTTGACGCCCCACATGTGAGGGGTAGCTTGGGGTGGAGTATATTGCAGAAAGAATGGAGTAGACTGTGGTGGTATGGACATGTAACGAAAAGACGAAGAGCTCATTCTTGGTGGGAGATAGGAGCGGAGGGCCGTTTTTTTCCCACAAGGGCTTGTTTTAAAAACCTTACTTATAACATGTGGGTGTCCACCGAGTGGCACAAGAAGTAAGTAGGTTAATCACGTTTTCCTTATTTCTTATAACAGCACTACTCTGCAGCATAACGTGGCAGGGCCGCCAAATTTCACAATAAATATTTAATTTAAACTATGAATTTCAAACATTTCTTTTCATATTTCTGTCAACTACAATTTAGCCAAATTACAAATAATATCATTTAATTTAAACTATAAATCTCAATCATTTCTTTTCCTACTTTTGTCGCACCTACAATTCGGCCAAATTAAAATGAGCACGGGGCTTTTTATTATTTAATGTGATGTAACCCAGGAATCTCCTTTCTTTAAGCGAGTGTAATAATCTTGCTCACCAGCAACAGGCAACACCATCTGTGCTAACCAGTTTCTTTGTGGCAATTCCCCTTTTTTTATTTTGTGCTTGGATTGTTCATGACTAGTATTTCGGTGAGAATTAATTCTTTCCTATAAAGAATAGTGTTCAATATTGTCTAATAATACTTTCAACATCAGTCGCCCAGTACTTAATTAAAACAAATAAATTAAAAGAGAAAGTTTAGTAAGTACTAGTTTTTTTAAATATATTACGTAGTTTGAAATGCTTTTCGATAAGAACCCTTTGATATTTAGCCAATTATATGTGTGAATATTACTTTGTTTTGGCATCAAAATGAAAACAAAGGATTTGGATTTATGGGCTATTGTTTTAAATACTTAAGGGGCTATGGATTTAAATACCTAAATAAGGGGGACAGCGAATTTCGCCTACACCATGGGCGGCTGAACCCCATGCTACGCCACTGGCGCTACCTGCCTCATTTCTAGTAGCACCACTATGTGGGGACATATAGAAGAACATGAGTTTGTTTTCGTCGCTCTGCTCTTTGCTTTTATCACTGCTATTACTATCGCTCCACTGTGCGGTCAGCTTAATGCAGCAGTGAGAGAAATCCAACTGTGCTTACCAAAAACACTTAAGTCAGATTGACACAATATTAACAGAATCGTGCAGAACTATTCTTTAATGGTGAATTTCAACTTCAGCACAGGTTTCCTCGAAGTTCTAGAATGCTATAAAGAAAATACTGCATAGAACCTTTATTTAGAATCTCCAATTTCAATAATGCTTTTGTAAGGTTAAAATCTTCAAGTAACAACACAGATAAACAACAAGAACCAGTGAAAAAAAGTCAATGTGATGAAATTACCTCCAACACAAAATGACCAAATATAAATGGTTGAGATCGGTAATGAAAGAGAAAATAATAGAAGAAATATGTATGAAAAAGTGAAAAATGACAAAATATTTACACGTTTCAATCACCAACAAAACTCATTATCTAATAATTAAAAGTGATGGTGGCGATTTGCAGAGAGAGAGAGAGAGAGAGAGAGAGAGAGCACAGTATGACTATAATTGGGAGAAAATATATTAATATAATGCAGTTTTAAATAATTATAAAATATTTTAGATATTTCTTTTTCACTTGCGTCACTCAAAATCAGAACTTCTGTAGGGTCTTGTTAAGAGCGTTAGCTGTTTGAAAAAAAAAATGATATCTAATGAAGTGTATACATGGCAAAGAAATGGCAAGCATATTCGGAGTTTGAGTGACACTTTTTCATTACAGCCATGTAACAAACAGGGGGACGGAGACAACAGATATTTCTTAACGCAGTTCTGCAGTAGCTTTAATCCCTCATAAGCTAGTTCATTAAAATATCTGAGGAATACTAGGCTTTTGAATAATTTGGCAATGTAGAAAATAAAACCCAACCAATTCTATACATAGTTTGATAAGAATCTCATTTTGCCATTTGAAGGTTTTCTGAGCTACTAATTCCGGAGTCGTAGGAGTGTAGGAAGAGATGATGGTCCCCCAACAGAACTGCAGGTGCCAAGCCATTCTGCATATCGAAAACAACCAGGGGAGCAATTCATACGCCCACATTAATTCCTGTATACAAATATAACACATTTTAATGTGAATTTACGAAAATAAATAAATAAATTAATTATTAACGTGGACTTCCAAGAAGTCTGCCTTTAGAAATGGCAAGATTTGACTATGCAAGAATCTAACAATGACTACAATGAACAACTTTGAAACCAAGGTCTTTCTGGGAGTTCAAAAGTTATACAGCCAACCGCTAAATGTTAATGTTGTAAAGAAGGAGAATACTAAAAAACACAATTTGAAAATCGGGTGAAATGAACGCAAAAGAACCCTACCATGTCAATATCAGCAGATATTGTGCATGATGAGATTCTGAATGCGATACTGTCGCCATTTCAAGAAATCAGAAATGCATTTTACAATTCGCTAGATGCGAAGAGAGAAACATAAAAAAATTCAATGCTCGGAAATGTATTGTTTGAAAATCAAAATCATTCATTGAGCAAATATCTGTTAATGAAAATATCGCTTCATCTACTAGCCAAGAGCTGGCTAACCGGAAATACAACTTTCTCTGGAAAGATGAAAATTTGGCAAGATTAAAGGGCATAGTCACGTTAAAAGACATAAATGTGGCATAGTTAACATTTAATAGCTCAGAAACATTGGGTTCATACTGAGGCAAAGTATAAACCCTTTCCACAGTTTGAAACACGGCAGCATTTTTCGAAACCCTATCGCATTCACGCATAAAGCCGACATCTCATTATTAATTTTTCTAAGTCAATTGACCACAGCCAAATAATTTCCAAAGGAAAAAATTAAGTGGCTTAAAGCCTGCTAGATGGATCTAGTGTGAAACGATAACGAAGAACTTCAATGCAATTATTATAAACATTTAAGATTAATCTTTACATTGGCAAATTTTTTTTCGATCTAGTCTGCTATCACATTGGAAGGAAGTTTAATCGTCAACGATACCAACTCCTGCAAGTACTACACGAAAACGTGCTAAGGTTTTTCGAAGTGTAATACAAAATCCTTTGGAGGCTGGAATCAGAGGAAATTCTGGTAAGTACACATTGGCCAATGTTGTTAAAACTGGAAAAGAATAATAAAAACATCAAGAAATTTATCATATCACCGATTTAAACAGAAAAACGCCTGGTTTCATGGCACGCAACACTGACAAGAATTGCACACGAGCAGACGAAATGCCACATGAACTGGTGACATAGTAGCTCCACTTTTTTGGTAGAGTAGCGCAAAATCAACCAAAAAGTGGAGTTCAGAGGTAGTCAACTGCATTTGTAACCTTGCTGTTCGCCACCTCACAGGCATTTCTTTTTACCATTTTTTTTGCCATCTGTTCGAGCACTATTCTCGCTAGTGTCGCGTGCCACGGAACCAGGCTTTATGTAAGGTTACCAAAAACTTTGACTCATGCATGATCAATCAAATAGTACAGTGATTCTCAACCACTGTGCTGCGGCAACTTTCGTGTGCCGTGACATTCTTGAAATATGCCGCCACTGCCAATACCCATAATTTTAATATGAAAAATTACATAGGACGCTATATTTTAAAATTTTAGTGATCTATTAAATGCAATAAAAGACTGCCCATGGTAGAACGGGAGGTAGCATACTCGATTCCTATTCGGCAAGAGGTCCTGAGAGCGCCTTTCACCGTAAGAGACGTAACACCAGGCTCAGCTTGTGAGTTTCAGGAGCCCTAGGTAAATGAGCCAAATTTTCCGAGTGCCTCTCACGTCCTTGGCATTTGTCCCATTGCTAACGCATCGCTATGGATCTCCAACAGGGCGACTCGAGAAAGCCAACATTTAGAAAACGCCCAACCAATCAGATATTTGGGAACCCCAGGACTATGAACATTTTTAAATGAAGGCTAGAATGCATGGCAGGGACGTGCCTTTGAAATTTGCCGCCCTAGGCAGTCACCTAGGTTAGTCTGCCCCATGATCTGTCTGCGATTAAAGCCATTGCCCAGTGCGGTGTACAATGTCATTTACACTAAACGAACCCTCTTTACTGGGCAACGGGTAGATAAGGCAAAATCCCAGGTGTAGGAACTAGACCCCTGACGTCGTGTCGATGAAGTGCCCAAACGGACAACAAACCGACAATAAATAGGCAGAGAGGTTGCAGCTTTGTGTGCATTCAGAGAGACAAGGATGTTTACCCGACACTGCCACAGGTGGGGAAAGAGGTTAGTTGCTTGGTATTAAATAGGAGAAAGCCAATGTCCAAATTTTAAATGGGAACCTTACTTTATTTTATATTTTTGGATTCTTTGTCAATAATTTCGAAGTTATAAGCATTTTCTCTTACAATTCAATACTGTTATTTAACAAAGAATTCCAAATGGAAACTAGTCCCACTCTTTGGGAGTCACGAAAGGGGTACTTTGAACTGCATTTAATATAATAAATTGCAGAATTTGATTCATTTTTCGCTGTATGCAATTTTTCATTTAAACATTTATTTTCATAATCATAAATAAAGGGGCTATGGATGGTATTACCCAGCACAGGGCGCTATAAAACGCTAGCACCGGCTCTGCCTATACTCGTGGGAATATTTTAATGGTGCGACCAATTTTGGAGTATGGTAGTCCAATATGGTTTCTTTTCAGGCAGGATTTATCTTGGGAGACTGAAAGGATCCAAAGGAGGGCAGCAAGAATTGTACTCCACAGGTTTTCTCACAGGGAGCGTGTGTCTGGCAATAGGGAATTAGGGTGGGACACACTAAGCCAGTAGCATATATCTCACACATTTATTTATTTATTTAAATACGTACATTTTGTACAAAACAATTTAAACCGATATTAGTCTTTTTATCAGACTGCTACTGCTGGGGTGCAATGAACCTCTGGTTGGAAGTGAGTCCCTGGCTGCGTATAAGGGGAAAAATGATCACTCATATATATTTAAAGAGATCATGGCACAGACAGACTTATACAACTTGTCTTTCTTACCAAGGACCATTTGGCAATGGAATAGCCTTGCAGAGGATAAAGTGGAGGGAGGGCTTCCTCAAAAGAAAGCACATCATTGCTAGTATTGTAAGGCGACCACAAGAATTATAGCTCAGGTATTTAAGAGATTTATGGTATCATATGTAGGAATGAGAGTGGTGAATTAAGGGGCATTATAGGGGCAAATTAGAATAAGACAGCATACAACCATCCATCCCATAACACCATCCGTCCCGGATTTCAACTCTGCGTCCCGCATGGATACGCATCCCGGAATTAACAATCGGTTCAGTAATTTCTCGAAGCAGGTGGAATCCTGCTCTTCCAACGGGCCCCAATAAATTGAAAGGCAAAGTTTATGGAACTGTCGTTAGGTCAGCTATACTGTATGGCTCAGAATGTTGGCCAGTCATGAAGAAACATGAAAGGATAATGCAAATGGCTGAGATGCGAATGCTGCGCTACATCAGTGGGGTGTCACGAGCGGACAGCATCCGAAACGACTACATTAATGATAGCTGGGGGGTGGGAAACATCGTAGAAGATATTGGAGAAAATAGGTTTAGGTGGAATAGGCATGTGATGAGGAGGAAGTTGTTCTCTCCATCATGCGACTGCAGATGATTAGTGGCACCAGGAGTAGGGGAAGAGCGGGATAGACGGGAGTGGAGGATAAAAACTTGCAGACTCGACCCTACTACAGGGTGGATAGGGGTTTGGGCATTGGACGTATAATGATATGCCATTTGAAACACATTTTTATGTGTGGGGGTCATATATGGACAAAATACAACTAGTCATCTGTGCAAATTATTCATACTTTCAAATTTTTAAACTGCATTTGAATGTTTTGTATTCATCATCATCATCTCACCCTCCTCCCGCCTGAGGCAGGGTCGGGACTGCGGGTTCTGATCCTCCACTCCCACCTATCCCCCACCAGGTCTCCATCCACCCCACACGCCTCCATGTTCTTGTGCGCCACCTGCGCCTACGTCCGTTTTGGTCTTCCTCTACCCCTGATGCCCCCAATCACCCTCAGTCCTGTAATGGCCCTAATAAGCTCCTCCTCTCCCCTACTCATAACATGCCCATACCACCTCAAACGATTCTCCCTCATCTTTTCTGCAATGTCCCCCACCCTCAAGCTACCTCTAACGTAAGTGTTTCGGATTCTGTCAGCTCTTGACACCCCACTCATGTAGCACAGCATTCGCATCTCTGCCACTTGCATTTGCCTTTCATGGTTCTTCCTAGCTGCCCAACACTCCGAGCCATATAATATAGCGGGCCTAACGACAGTTCTATACACTTTGCCCTTCAAGTTAATTGGGACCCGTCGGTCGCACAAGACCCCACTTGCCTGTCTCCATTTCTACCTTAATCCTAGGTGTCCCATCCGAATACATCTCCCCATTGCTCTGGAAAACTGATACTAAATACCAGAACTCCTGCACCCCTGGTATCTTCTCACCCCCTTGTCCTTCACCACTGAAATTGAAAGCTAAGTACTCAGTCTTCTTCATGTTCACCTGAAGGGCCCCTCTCTCCATTGCCGTTTTCATGTCTTGCAGGCCCTTTCGTGCATCCTCTTTGGAATCCTCCAGCCACCCCACGTCATCAGCAAATGCCAGACACTGACGGGCCAATTCCCCTATTCTTGTCAGCAGCTCATCCATTACTAGGGTAAATAGATATGGGCTGAGTGCTGACCCTTGATGCACCCCAACTTGCACATTGAAGCATGCAGTGTTTCCCCATGCTGTCCTCACCCTAGCAATGGAACCATCATACATATCCTGCACTATCCTAATATGGCCTTCATCAACTCCTTTCTTTCTTAACACACTCCATACTACCTGTCTAGGGACACTATCATAGGCCTTCTCCAGGTCAATGAATGGAGGTCTTTCTTTGCTGCCCTGTATTTCTCTGTCATCTGTCATAAGATAAGATTGGTTCCATGGTGGACCTATCTGGCATAAACGCAAATTGATTTCCCCGGACACCATTTCGGTTTCTGAGGCGACATTCTATGACTCACTCCCACAGCTTCATAGAATGGCTCATTAGCTTTATGCCTCTGTAGTTTCCACAGTCCTGGGCTTCCCCTTTGCCCTTGAACAGTGGAACTATCCAACTTTCTCACCATGCAGATGGCATGCTGTCACCATTTGCTAACTTATTGAAAAGCTTCCCTGGCCATGTAATTCCTGTGGTTCCCAAGGTGCGCCAAACGTCCATGGGTATCTTATCAGGACCTACTGCTTTCTGACCTTTCATCTTTTGAAGGGCACTGACTATTTCATCCTCACTCACCCTGTCCACTGCCAGTGGAGTAAAAGGGTTGCAATCTGTGACTGCTACACAGTTGGCAGCATTTAAGTATTCTTCCCATCCTTTTATTACCTCTGCTGGTTGGAACAGGACCCTACCATTGGTATAATTGACCGTTATGGTCCTGGTGACATCCTTACTAGTTCTATCCCTGGTCTTGGCCAGTCTAAAAACTGCTTTCTCTCCATCCCTTTTCCCCAGCTTTTCATATAAAGCCTCATACTTCTGGTACTTGGCCAGGGCAATAATTCTCCTGGCGTTTTTCCTTGCATGAACATAATCTGCCTTTGAAACCTGATCTCCTGATTCTCTCCACCTATGAAAGGCAACCTTCTTTATTTTTATGGCTGCTTCCACATCCTCATTCCACCACCATGTTTGCCTACCCTGGTAAGTGCCTCCTACTCTACCCATGCTTAACAGCACCTCTCCACATCTCCTAATCTTCCTAGCAACCTTATCCCACATGGCATTAGCTGACCCATCCCAGTCCCAGTCAACCTGTCTGAGAACCTCCTGCTGGAATTCATCTGCCTTGGTGGGTAACTTCCACCACCTGATAACTGATTCTCCTGTTTGTATTCATTTATTTCTTTTAAAAATATTTCTTTGAAGAGAGAAAAAAAGAATTTCTTTTGGTTGATGGGGGTCAATGTCCCGGATTGGCCCACGGAAAAAATGGTTACCCTATACAACAACAAACGAAACGAAACACTTACTCTTTAAACAACTATGTGCACACTTTTGGTCTCTGGCATTGTCAAAAAACTCACTGACCTCAGCCAACGCTGAAAAGCACCCAGAGAATTCACCCATCGTCACCCAATGTCACACTTTGAGTCCCCTATCCAGAAGATATTCCCTCCAGCAGTTAGCCCATTCCTATAGTCCCTCTCTTTATACTCTGCCGGTTTCAATTCCATTATTCTTGGACAACGTGCCAGCTTGGTTAAAGAACTGTCTAAAGGAGCATATTGCTACAACAACTGATTGCAGGATTAGCCCTTCCACTGAACTAGAAATTATCGACACCTACACTGTGAGAGTCGATTTTGATCATTCCAAGAGCAACCGGTCTATGGGAACATACCTTCGCCATGGATTTCTCGGAATGCTGATGGAGTTGTTGGTGTGGTAGGATGAGCAATGTTGTAGGCGTCAGAGATTTCTAGCCATTTCTCCAAACGATGAATTAGCCTAAAATCATAATGGAACATAAACTTTAAAATGCTAGAATACTTCATAACACTTCATTGTAGAGTGTAAAATTTTAAATTTATAGTTCTTTTACAGTTTTTTTGTTTATCTCAAAATGATGTAAATGACACGCCCTTTGAGAATTTCACTCTACTTAACAAGAATGACCGAGGAGTAATGAGGTGGGAGGTAATGGACGAGTCCATTAAAAAAAATAGGAAGCGTTAAGGTAATGCAGTGAAGGCCTCGTATTGGGATCGCAAGGGGACCTGTTAATTTAGATCAGCCGTCTTCAAACTGTGTTCGCAGAATCCCAGGGCAGAGGCGTACCTAGGCTTGGTGTCACCCGGTGCGGCAAATCCTGGTGTCACCCCCACCACTGACCCCCCACATAAACACTTTATTATTCAATGTGCTCCACCTGAGTCACCAAAATTTCAAATGTTTTTAGATTAATGTTTCAGGCATCGCTGGCGGCAATCTGGGGTGTGCAAGCAGGTCCCCAGGCCGCCATCATCAGCAGCCTGCAAAGTCACAGGGGTTGGGACTTTGGTCCCTGTGACAGATGGTGTACCGAGCATCCAAGCATCCCCCCACAGCAAGCAGCGACAACATTCCTGTAGGAACTGGATGCCTGGCTGAGGTGACCCCAGCCAGAGCATGTTCAGACAGCATAAGGGTCCATCTTAGATTAGGAACGTCAAATGTGGGGACTATTACTGGAAAAACAGGGGAATTATTCAATATCCTAAAGTGAAGGAGGATTCAGGTAGCTTTCCTCCAGGAAACTAGGTGGAAGGGGAATAGATCAAGGGCCTTTGGTGAGGGATACAAGCTTATATATGCAGTTAGTCAAAGGGGACAAACCAGGTCGGCTATAGTATTAAACAGGGAGCTGCAACAAGGGGTCACCGAGGTGAAGTGAATAAATGGCAGGCTACTGTTAGTTACAGTAGAATGGCAAGGAGTAGTGCTCCACCTCATCAACGCTTATGCCCCACAGGTGGGTCTGCATGAACCCACAAAATTCGGTTTCTGGACAGATTTTGAGGACTTTGTGCACTCACTAGAGGCTGAGATACAGCAATGTCAAGAGAATGAGTGCTTAGTTATTGGTGGGGATTTTAATGGCCATTTAGGCAAAGATAACCAGGGTTATGGGGATGTCCATGGGGAATGGAGAATGGAAAAGTTAGCATAGAAGGACAGTGTATCCTTAAAACAGCCAAAGCACTTGGCCTTCCATTGGCAAATACGTGGTTTAGTAAGAGGGACAAGCACCACCTAATCACATTCCAGTCACCAAAAGGGATATCACAAATAGATTTCTTTATGGTTAGAAGGCAGCATAGAGTAAAGGTTTGTGACCATAGGCCAAATCCTAGTGAAAGTGGCAGGCAAGGCACATTCTTGGAAAAGAGAGCAGGCCATCAGGTGGCAGAAATTACCCACCAAGACAGAGGGATTTACCCACAAAGTGCACATGGAGGTAGACTGGTATTGGGAAGGGATAGTGGAAGCAATGTGGGACAGGATCACCAGAAAAATTAGAACCTGTGGGAAAGCCATTTTAGAGAAGGGTCAAGTAGGAACCACAGTCCAGAAAAACAAGCAGACATGGTGGTGGAATGGGAAGGTAGAAGCAGCCATCAAGCAAAAGAAGGCTGCTTTCCACAGTTGGCAGGAGACAGGGGACCAGGAGACATCGCCCTGGCCAAGCACCAGAAGTATGAGGCACTCTATGGGCAGTTATGAACAAGGGAAGGGGAGGTTTTCAACTGACCTAGGCTAGAAATAGAGTAGCTAAAGATATACCCCAGGCTATAACAGTGAAGGATAGCAGAGGTAGGGTTCTACTCTCCCTGATGGAGGCAAAGAGGAGGAGGGAAGAGTACTTCCATAACCTCTTGAATTGGCAAGAGATTGGCAGGAGATTGTGAACTGTGTAACCAGGGCGCTTAGGAAAATGAAAGGTTGAAAAGTTGTAGGCCCAGATGAAACACCCAATTCAAGTGTGGCATAGCCTAGGGAGAACAGGTATCAGGTGGCAGCAAAGATAGAATGCCATTGGCATGGCGGGAGAGTACGATAGTACCACTCTTCAAGGGCAAAGGGATGTCCAAGTGTGGCAACTATAGAGGTATAAAGATGATGAACCACTCCTTGAATCTCTGGGATAGGATTTGTGTGGGTGGAAATCAGGTATCCCACCGTTGGCAGGGCCTTATCTGCGGGTTTCAGTCCTCCACTCCTGCCTATCTTCCACCAGATCCCCATCCACCCCACAAACTGCCATGTCCTTGTGGACAACTTGCTCCCACATCTGCTTCAGTCTCCCCTGCCTCAGCTGTTTCCAACCATCTGCATTCCTGAAATGGACCTAAGGAGTTCCTCCCCTCATCGCATTACGTGTCCTTACCACTTCAACCTCGTTCCTATGAGAAAATCCCTCATAGGAATGATCATGCTCCCTCAACTTATTCATAGCATAGCTGGTCTAACCACTGCCCTGTAAAACTTCCCTTTCAGTGTGAATGGGACCCTCCTATCACATAAGACTCCACCTGCCTGTCTGCACTTCAGCCCCCTTTGGGTCACATCAGAATCTATATCCCCATTGCTTTGGAACGTTGATCCTAAGTGCTTTACCTCCATGGTGTAGCCAAGTTGTGTTGGACGCACCAGTTAAGCAATGCAAATCCATGTTAGTAACAACATGGGTGGTTGGTAGTGAACGTTGGGTGCTGCTAATTTCGCCTTTCCTACGCCTCCTACACCTAGCCCCTCCTCACCTGCAAGCAGCCTCCTTAGGGTTTGGCCTGTTATGGCTGCTTGGCTTACTCCCTAACCCGATAGTGTAACATACTCCTACTAATACTACTCTTGCACCGTTTTCACCAGTTGGACTCTACTGAGAAGCACCCAGTATTTCCCCAAGATGTTCATACCCTGGCTATTACCCTTCTTCATTGACCTAGAGAAAGCTTATTACAGTGTGCTAATACGCCAAAATAGTCACATTAGTGTAGTGGCTGTGCAGTCTCTGCATTAGAAATATGCAGTGGATGAGGCTCTAATGGCCTTTAAGTCAAAAAGCCCTAAAATACCAACGAACCAAACGAGTTTATGTGAATCCATTAGCTGGACTGTGTCCCATACAAAATTCGCATTCATTGAAACTAATATTCAAATAGGTGTAGTACTGTAGGAAAAGGTTGGATCTGAAACTTTGCAATAGTGTCACCCCCTGAAATAGTGTCACCCGGTGTGGTCCGCACCCCCCTCGGTATGCCTCTGTCCCAGGGTTCCGCAGTACATCTCTGGGGGTTCCGCAAGTCAAAATAAAAATTCAGAAAATAAATACAGTAAAACACGGTTATAACGTTTTGTTGAGGACCAACGGGAACAAACGTTATAACCGTGAAAACGCTATAGCCATGATATGCCTTTTTGTGTTTTTCCATCCATAATCACGCGCAGTGGTCTGGATGTTGTTTGCTTGCTGGTGTTTTAGGGCGCTTCAACTACTAGGTCATTAGAGCCCCTTCCATAGTGTAGTTCTTATGAAGAGACTGCACAGATACTACACTAATGCGACGACTTTTGGAAAATAGCGGTACCCAGTTTTCCCAAGTGGCCATCCATGTCAGTACTAACTGGGGTTGCGCTGCTTAACTTCAGTGACCAGACGAGAACTGGTGTGTCCAATGCAATTTGCCACTCACTCTCTGGATGTTGAGGCACACATATCCTCTTGATATCTTGGCTGACCTCTACACAAGTTCATTGTAAATTGTCTTAGCACCTTAATTCTAGGTCGTTTGTGTCATTACTGCTAAAACCACACATTAGCAAGATTGAGTGGTTTGTTCATGTAAAATGTTTGTAATGCACAGCTTATGTTGGACATTCTGCACATATGCAACATTCCTAATCAGGACATGTGCACATTCGGGTTGGAAGATTTTCATATCCATGATAGGATATGAAAAACTTGGCTGCCCACCAGGGCCTTGCAAACGTTATAGCCGTGAAAGCAAACGCTATATCCGTGACCCTCTACCATTAAAAAGCCATAGGCTCTGCTGTAGCTGCAAAAACGTTGTAGCCATGAACGTTATAAACGTGTTTTACTGTATAAAGCACTCACACTAACTAGTTGACTAGTGTTAACTAAAAAATATAAAAAATTTAGTTATCTTTGAAAATTAATAAGAAACTTCATTTATGGGCTGCTGATTCGTTTGCAGCGGTGTGATGGAGTTCGTTTTCTAAGGATGTGATGCAGATCCCCCAAAAAGCCTTATTTTAAAAAAAAAGTCATGAATTTTCTTTCATTTGTTTGAATTGTTGGAACAGTGGGGTAGACCAGTGTCATACCTCAAAGGTAATTTAACACATACCGGTACCTGGGTGGGCTTCTTTGATATGGGAAGGACAGGCAAACAACGGTGACGTCCGTTCATGGGGCGAACTGGTGAGAAAGGTGCAAGAGGTAAGGTACTTTGTATCTACTTTCCAAAGCAATGGGGAGATAGACGCTGATGTGACCTGTAGAATCAATGGGGTTTGGCTGAAGTGGATACAGGCAAGTGGGGTCTTGTGTGATAGGAGGGTCCCAATCAAGTTGAAAGGGAGGTTCTACAGGGCAGTAGTTAGGCCATCTATGCTATATGGGTCAGAGTGTTGGGCAGTGAGAAAGAGCCACGTCAATAGAATGCAAGTTGCCGAGATGCGAATGCTGCGGTTATCAGTGGCGTGTCGAGAGCTGATAGTTAGGAACGAGTATGCTAGAGGCAGCCTCGGGGTGGTGGACATGAGGGAGAATAGACTGAGATGGTATGGACACGTGATGAGAAGAGCGGACGAGGACCTAGTTAGGGCTATACCAGGATTGCAGGTGGTAGGTAGTACCAGGGGCAGGGGGGAGACCGAAGCTGACGTGGGAGCGGGTTGTCCGAAATGATATGGCGGTGTGTGGGGTGGAAGGTGACCTGGTGAGAGATAGACGGCAGTGGAGGGCCAGAACCAGCAGACCCGACCCTGCCTCAGGCGGGATGAGGTTATGATGATGATGAGGCTTCTTTGATATAAATTGCCCCTTGATTCATATGCAGATGCCCGAATTTGTCCGTTTTCTGCAGAACACATATGCAACGTGAATCAATGTGGAATTTCATTCAAAATAACCTAACTGGTTAATGGAAAGAGGCCCAGCCTACCCCACTGTACTAACACCACATTATAGAACCAAAATAGAAATTTTGGCAGGTAAATTAATGCTTTGTCGGTTATTATATTGCATGGTGCTGTCCCTTTGCATAACGACTCCTCAAACAAACACATGAATGTCTAAATAGACCCAGCGTTACATGCCTGTCATACTTTACCTTTTCTGGACAGACAACTTCATGCTGGTTTAATGACAATGTAATTAGTAATTAAACTTTGTAATGATGATTATACGAAATTTCTATATAATTAGTGCTATCGAGAAACACTGGTCTGCAGCTGTTTCAGAATTAGCATCATTAACTAGCAAGTGATCTTCTAAATCACTGCAAAGAAGACTACCATCACGAATTAATTTTGCTGTGAGAGGGCGTGGTCTTTCTTCAATATCGTTTTCACTTTTGGATCAGTTACTGCAGGGGTTGTTGTTGTTTTAGGGCCCTTCAACTAAAAGGTCATTAGAGCCCTGTCCACTATGTAGTTCAGATGCAGGGACTGCACAGACACTACACTAGTGCGACGATTTTTGGATACTAGCGGTACCCAGGTTTCCCAAGCGGTCACCCATGCCAGTACTAACTGGGGTTGCGTTGCTTAACTTCAGTGATCAGATAGAACTGGTGTGTCCAACGCATTTTGCCACTTCCTACTGCAGTGGTGAACATGCTGAACAATTTTCTTGGCACATGGCATGTACATATACAGGGTAACCTATAGTAACATAAAGCCAAACCAATCTGCAATTTCAAACCCTTTTCCTGCCTATGGCACGTGAGGGTACTCATCTTGTCCCTCTGAATGGACATGAGGGCGATATGATGGACTGCCGATTGTCGACCGAAGCTGCAACCCTCACGTTTATTTATCGTCGATCTACTGTTCGTTGGGGCTAGGCCATAACGTGAGTATGAAGCGTCTGTGGTGTCTAACTTGCGCCTCCCCATAACCCAATCATGGCAAAAAACTTAAAAATTTTGCACCCCAGCCCCAGTTGCGCTCATGGCGAGCGCCTCCTTCGCCTCGCCCTCGTTACAGCATTGTGTTGGGGCATTCCACCGACGCCAGGAGGGAGCTCCTGCACCTGGAATTTAATGCCTCACCTACTCGTTGCTGAGTTGACAGGGTTCTTTTATGTGCAAATGCATCATACACCACACGGGACCTCGGTTTTACTTCTCATCCAAAAGAAGGTGCACTCGGGGCCTCTGCCCTCCCCCAAAAGAAGCTAACCCACCTTGATCCAGTATCGAACCTAGAACTACTGACGTAGTTGACGAGCGTGCTACCCACTGCACTGCCGAGACGGGTCATAAAAACAAACCAGTCAATTGGTGAAATTTCCATTTCCTGTAACAAACTGGAAGTAAGGGTGCCATACTATATATTTCTTTAACAAACTATCTGGCACGTTAATACATCAAGAAATCTAACTTTTAAAATTTTTGGCACACCAGCAGAAATAGGTTCGCCCACCCTGAGCAAGTTAGTTGAATAATATCATCATCATTTAAGACATCATCCACCAGTACTTCTATATCATCATGGTTTAAAAAGTTCAAACCACTTCCAAAATAAGTTTTAAAACGTAGAGCATGTTCAGTGCAGCCAAGTTGCATTGGACACACCAGTTCCCGTGAGATCACTGAAGTTAAGCATAGCAAGCCCACGTCAATACCAACTTGGGTGGTTGGTAAAGTACGATGGATGCTGCAAATTAACCCTCTCCTTCGTCCTCTCACCTACCTCCTCATCTCCCCCGGGCAGCCTCCTAACGGTTCGTCCTGGCTTATTCCCCAACCCACAAAACTAATCCAGAGATATCCAGTGGACCTGCAGTGGACTACAGTTTTCCTGCTACAGTCGGGATAAGGGGGTGATGATGGTGGTATGATTATTAAGTGTCATGTACAAGTGCAGAACCCCCTATTATGTATGTTAATTTCTGACAAAGACTTCTTTGGCTGGCTAATACAATGGTCGGTGGATTTTATCATGTCATGGGCCTTAGACTGGCTATACTTCCTGAACAAGCATACATTATGCATATTTGGCAATTTTTTTTAATCAAACGCAAACCGCCCAACTTGAAAATCACATAAAAAAAGACCCAACTGTAGTTGTATTTTGCCATTTCAGTGTGTGACTCCCCACACATATAAATATGTCTCAAATGGCATATCATTATATGCCCAATGCCGCCAATGAAAGGCTCCAAGATAATGCAATCCAATCTGGAAATACTCATCATCATTAACCCTTATCCCGCCTTTGGCAGGATCGGGTCTACGAGTTCTTATCCTCCACTCCCACCAGGACAAAAAATATTTTTGACTTTGGTAGAAGATGGGTGTTGCCATTAAGCCTGTGCAAATGTAGCTTTCTTAAGATATTCAGGCGTTGGAAGCAATGTAAAGAAGAATATCCAGTGACCCTAAGCATCTTCAACTGCATCATGTCTTTATAATCACGTTGATTGGCATGGTGGCACAGAAGCCAGCAGTACAGGCTGCACCCCAGGAAGTCATACCCAGGCTGGCTAGACCATCCAACCACCACATGCAGGTGGTTAACAGCTCCTGGGGTAGGGGGAGACCAAAGTGTGTGTGGGGTGGACAGGGACCTGGCGGGAGATGCATGGGAGTGGAGGGCTAGAGCCTGCAGACCCAACACTGCCACAGGCGAAATAAGGTTAAGATGATGATATTTTATCATACTTTGGCATCTTTTTATATCACCAGACATTTACATTTAAGTTTTTACCTTCTAAAGACTTTGCATAAAGTCAAAGAATATTTCAAAGCATGTTATTTAAACAAAATAAATTCATCTAAATATTTGGCTAAAAATTGTGGGGTTGAGAAAAAAAATTTTATTTTGGAAAAAAAAAAGAATTGAGAAGGTCCAATACTTCCTTTAACACCT
>JAAFCE010007744.1:25725492-25744345 GCA_013389805.1 Trigoniulus corallinus
AACACCTCTTCAACCCTTTAACACCTCTTCAACCCTTTAACACCTCTTCAACCCTTTAACACCTCTTCAACCCTTCAACTCTCAACTACCAACTTTTTCCAACCCCTTATTTTCAGTTTTGTACGGTCCTATCTTTTACCTCCCATGTGTCATCTTTCATGGTGAGCACTACATTAACTGCTATGGTGTCGTCACACTGCTACTTGGGGCGCCGCAGAGCAGCTATGCGTGACGGTAGTTGAGTTGACAGATGGTCAACTCACATAGCGTCCCGCAAGTCACACTGCGTTCTGATTGGCTGGCGGTTCAGCTGTCTGCTTCAAAAATGGCGGAGGATAAACTAAGACATGACGGCAGCATGCCGTGACTCCAAATAAAGCGCTACACTTAAGGAATTGCACTGGCGCTCCTTCTTAACGCAGTAGCACAAAACTTCATCAGTTGCGATGTGATTAGCGTTGAAGTGTGGTGATACGGAACTAGACATTACAAAGCAGGCTAGTGATGCTTAATGGCGTCACCTGCCAATGGACAGTCGTTGGTCACTGGTGGAGCCAAGGTAGAGGTTGGCAAGAGGAGAGCAGTGGTGGTGGGGAGGAGCCATACACTCGCCATTTCTCAATGAGTTGAGAGCAGGAGGGGAGTGGCAAATTGTGTCAAACACACCAGTTCTCATCTGATCACTGAAGTTAAGCAACGTAATCCCATCTAGTACTGCTATGGGTGACCACTTGGAAAAACTGGGTAGTAGTATCTGTGCAGATTCTGTATTAGAACTATGCAGTAGATGGGGCTCTAATGACCATCTAGTAAAAGGGACCTAAAACACCAATGAACGAAAACAAACAAGACTAGGAGGACAGGGGAAGATTAACTATAATGCCCCCCTGCAACGATAGACTGTGGGTGGGTAGCAGGTGCATCATTGCCAGCGGCGGATTTAGCACTTTAGAGGCCCCCTCTATTTTCACTTGCCCTACAATGTGCATTCTACACGCATGGTGTTTTATTCTGACTGGCATTATTCACTTGCCAATCTAATTAAGGAATACTGCTAAATAATTAATTATTTTTGATATGACAAAAATAATTTCATTTTGAGAGATGAAGTTTGAGTCCCCCATGATTTATGAGGCCCTAGACACACGCCTCACGCTCCTGTGAGGAAATCCACTTCTGATCATTACCCAATTCTGAGCCAATCCATTACTCAATCCGCACCTACCTGCACAAGGAAGAGTGGACAGATGGGCCGCCCAACTAGGAGCCCTGGAAATGGGGTCGGGTCACCTGGCCCCTGAAACTATGGTGGATATCATGCTGAGAGGCTAGGATTCCAGGAATGCAGTGCCTTGCCTCCAAAAGGGAAATGAAAAGAAAAGAGGATTGGATCGAAGGTGATCCAGGCTCACCCGAACAATGAGTGAAGCCTAGGGGTGACACATGAGGCCTAACCTGAAGTAGGGTTTAGTTGGTAATTTGGCATCGGATGCCGAAATATGGTGAGAAACCACATTGTACCTATCTAAACAAAAATAGACAGTTGTCAGCAAAGCATACTTTTCCAGTCCATACCGAACCAGTCACAAGTACTACGCAATGGACAATGTAATCCTTTTTACATTGGTCATTACTAGTGAAGTGCTAATTTGAATTCTAAAACGATAGGCCTACTACCAGCATTCCTCCCCTTATGTGAGATGTACAGTAATCAAAAAAAAAGTATTCATACACCCAATATTTTGCAGTTTAAACAATACATTCTAATTAAAATTAAAAATTGAAATATATATTTGGTAGTAATTCATATCCATAGACTTTCAATCAATTATTGTAAATATTTATTAATATTTTGAAATGTTTTGTTTGAAAAGAGGAAAAACAACAAAAAAGTTTTCATACACTTATGAATAGCATTGAAATTAATTGAGTTTAGCACCTAGTATGAAGACCATTTGCTTCAATTATCACCACTAACTTTCTAGGCATTAATTCCACAAGGTTTGCTGAGAATTCAGAACTTATATCATTCCAGGAACTACTCAGATTGGCAATGAGTTCTTGTTTTGACAAAGATATTTTTTTCTGAGTTTCTTCTCTAATTCTGGCCACAGATTCTCAATGGGATTGAGGTCTGGTGATTGTGAAGGAGTTAGCAGAAATGTGGAACATAGTAAAGCACAAAAATTCCATTGTTTTGCATGCTTTATGCTTGGGGTTATTAATTTTTTGGCACAAGAAATTGTTTTCAATCCCAAGAATGCATCACCAACACCAGCTGAGCTCATACAGACCCAAACCATCACACTTCCATTACCAAATTTTACTGTTGAAATATTTTTTGGCTCAAATTTAGTATTTTTCTGATGCCACACACACTGTTTGCTATCAGAACCAAAAATATTAAACTTACTCTCATCCTTGAAGAGCACCTTTTTCCAAAATTCTGGTGATTTATCAATGTGAGTCTTTGCAAATTCCAGTCTCAACAACCCACTTTTTTCACTTATTGAAGGTTTTTTTTCCTTGGTACTCTGGCTTTGTAGTTGTTATGGAGAAGATAATTTCTTATGCTTTGGGGTGTAGCTGTTGCCCCTGTTGATGTTGGAAAGTGTTGAGAGATTTGGCATGCATAAATTTGTGTTTCATCTTTCACTAACTTCAGCACATGTCTGAGTTCTCTGGGTTTTAAGCTTTTTGGTTGTCCAGAATGACATTTATTTTCAACACAACCACCTTTAAATTTTGAAATAGCATACTGCACTGTAGCATGGGACATACTAAGTTGTTTTCCAATGTTTCTATAATTTAAACCACTTTGAAAAAAATTTATAATTGAATGATTTGTCACTGGATGTAGTTCATATGATTTGCGACCCATTTTGAATGAAAATGCTTTACAACTGCTTTAAACATAATTTACAATAGCAGTTACATGAACATTGATCTTAAGTTACAGTATACATATCAAAATAAATGATCTTCACACTTTAAAACTTACAATTTATAAGTGTATGAATACTTTTTTGTTGTCGTTTTTCCTCTTTTCAAACAAAACTGTTCAATATTCATGCATTCGGGATCAGTTGTAGGGTCGGGGTAATTGTGTCACGTCTTGCTTGATTGGCGAACACCCCTAGGGTAGTTTATAAAAGGTCAGGAAATGGACATTAGTCGCCCTATTGTTTCAATATCAGTTGGAGGGGTGAGGACGATTTCTTGTGTTTCCTCTCCTTTGACTCCAGGTTGAGGGGGTAACCAGTCTTTACGAGTAGTTGCAGATTTGTCATTTGTATTGTGATGTCATGTTTGCATTGTGTGGGCAGATTGCACTCATTGGTTAAATTCAAGTGTGTTGAAATTTTATTGGTTCTTTAAAAACTTGTCACTTTTGTTTCCATATTGTACATATGTTTGAAAATTGTATAATAAATCAGTGTTCATTGAGTTTTTCTTAGGAATAGTATCGTCCATTGCCTCTGCTGGCATTTTTTCTCACACGAGATTTGTGTTCTGCTTTCTGTAGAAGTTAGATTTCAACAAAAACATTTCCAAATATTAATAAATATTTACAATAATTGGTTGGAAGTCTAGTATGTATATGAATTACTACAGAACATATATTTCAGTATTTCATTTTAATTAAAATACAGTGGTGGCCAAAATAATAAGAGTGAACTGTAAATGTGTCATTTGAAGGAAATATAAAACAATTTTGCAATCGATTAGGATCCTAAAGTATTTTTACTTCATAAAGTAAAGCCTTAACAAAAAAAATGAACACAGTTATGCAGTCAAATAATGAAGCAAACAAGAATTACAAAAGAAATAAGAGAACTTTGACATTTGTAGGTTGACAAAATAATAAGAGTACAGTCCATGCAACCCAGGAAGGCACTCGAGGTTGGTCGATTTTCATTAAAATAGGGGATACAGTCTTCTAATTATGGGGAAAGGGAAAGGGGAAGTGAAGGTGTTAAAAACATCGAATACAAACTAGCAAGGGGTATCGCCTTTTGTTTAAGGTCATTTGACCTTTGACAGTGATTTTAGGAAACTATTTTTCAGTTAAAGGGATCTCTGAAGAATAAAAATCTGATCATATACACAGTAAATTATTAGTGGGTAGCACACTCAGTAACTGAATCAGTAGTTCTAGGTTTTAATACTGCAGTGGGGTGGGTTTACTTCTTTAGGGCAAGAGGGAGGTCTTGAGGGCACCTTTCTTCAGATACGAAGTAAAACCAAAATCCTGTGTGGTGTTTGATGGCATTTGCATGGAAAAGAACGCTCTCTATGATGCAGTATGTAGTTAAGGCAAAATTCCTAGGTGTGGGAGCTTGCCCCCTTTGTTGGTTTTTCAGGGCTTTTCAGCTATAAGTTTATTAGATTCCCACCCACTCTGTATTCTAATGTAGAGACTACACCAGGGGTAGCCAACATGAGGGCTGTGGCCCACCAGGTGTCATGCTATGGCCAGTGGAGCTAGGTCAGGTGATGATAAAATCATTTTACATATCACCAAAATAACATTACATCACGAGTCAGCATCAACCAGGCAAGCGTTTGACCATACCGGGAAGTGACAATGTGGTCAAAGCTGCACCATGCTTGTTTGTTTACTTGAATTCAACAAAATAAAATTAGATTCCTGTGCTGGCAGGAAATATTATTTCTTAAATTTGGCCTGCCTGCTGAAAAGGCTGGCCACCCCTGCACTACACTAATGCAATGGTTTTTGGGCCTTGGTTAACTTGCATTGGTTAACTAGCATTGCTTGACTTTCCTGATCAGATGAGCCAATGCAATAAGCTGCTCTTTGTGGAATGCCCCGGGTGAACAGTTGGCAATGCAACATTACTTGACAACTGGCTGTAGAAAATCACTACCCAGTATATCGCCCTTGTGTCCATTCAGAAGGACAAGGTGGGTACCCGACCCTGCTATAGGTGGGAAAAGGGTTAGGAGTTGCTCATTAGGATTTATATGTGATCAGGTTTGAACTCTCTAACAAACAAATCATACCATCCCCTTATACCACCTGTGGCAAGGTCTGGTCTGCAGGTCCTAGGCCTCCACTTTTGTTTATGTCCCACCAGGCCTCCAACCACCCCACACACTACCATAACCTTATAAACAATCTGCTCCCACATCTGTTGTGGTCTTCCCCTGCCCTGGATGCTTCCAACCACTTGAATTCCTGTAACGGACCTAACGAGTTCCTCCTCACCTCTTGCTATTACATGTCCATACCAACTCAATCTACTCTCCCTCAGTTTTTCTCCAATGTCCCCCACTTCCAGGCTATTCACTGAAAAAGAAGTTTCTTAAAACAAATGACAATGGTCAAATGACTATAACAATAGATGATACCACTTGTTAGTTTGCTCTCAATGTCACACCTTCACTTTCCCTACCCCTCTTGAATCAGAAAGCTATATCCCCATTTTAAAGAAAACCAACCAACTGCGATTGCCTTCCTGGGTTGGATTGACTGTAAATGCACAGTTATACATTTAATTAAATAGAAACAAATTCTTAAGCAAAATTAACAGCAGCAACTAATATTTTGTTGCCTGCCCTTTCGATTTAATGACAGAAGCACATCTTCTAGGCATGGAATTAACTAACTTTTGACAAATTGAAAGAGGGATCGAATACCATGCCTGATTGATTGCTTCCCAAAGTAATTGCTTGTTGGATGTTTTTTAGTCACAACTCGAACCTTTAACCCCTTCCACAAATGTTCGATGGGATTTAAGTCCGGTGATTGAGATGGCCATGGTAGTTTTGAAATAATTTTGCTGGTGAACCATTTGGTTACTATCTTGGCCGTGTGTTTCGGGTCATTATCGTGTTGATACACCCATTGTAAAGGCATGTTGTCATCTGCATAAGGTAGCATTACATTCTCCATAATAGCAAGGTACATTTCCTTATTCATATTTTCCTTTATCCAATGTATTGGACCAACACCATAATAGGAGAAGCATCCCCAAATTTTGATGCTACCACCACCATGTTTTACCATTTTAATTGTATACTTGGGAATCATTTCTGCATTTTTGGCCTTCTAACAAACTGTCTGCCATCACTTCCAAATAGATTTTAGTTTCATCAATAAAGAGAATATTTTTCCAATTAGGACGGTTTGCATTAGTGTTTACAAATTGTAACCTGTCTTTTACATTCTTTGCACTTAACGATGGCACTTTTCTTGCCACATGACCATGTAATCCATTACCTTGCAAACGTCTTCTAACTGCTCTTGCAGTGATATTAAGACCCAAACTACAGTCGAAATCATTTATAACGACACCAGATATAACGTACAATAGGATTTAACGAACAAAATAGTCAGAACCATGAAATGGAATACAAAAAAAGCATTAATGTTGCTTACAACGAACACATTGGTTAGAACATACAAATCGACAAGAGAAAACACATTTCTTGGGACAGTTTTTCAGCTGAGTTCTGTGTTTGTCCATGACAGCATGCCATGACAATAATTCTCCATCAAGAAACTGGACATTAGAACAGCAATGGCAAAGGTGAAAGCTGAGGTGAACGTGCAGAAAACACAGAACTTAGCTTTCAGTTGGAGCGGTCAGGACCAAGGGGGTGAGGTTCGTTGTAACAATGAGGTGATACCAGCAGTGCAAGAGTTTAGGTATCTAGGATCGGTGTTCCAGAGCAATGGGGAAATAACTCCAACGTTACCCATAGAATCAATGCGGATTGCTGATGTGGAGACAGGCAAGAGGTGTGCTATGTGACCGCCTAGTCCCAATTAAATTGAAAGGTAAAGTTTACAAAACTATACTTAGGCCCACTATTCTATATGAAACGGAATTTTGGATGTTTGCACAACTGATAACTGACAAGCCAGAAGAACACTTCATTGATTAAGCATTTCCCATCAGATTTTATGGGAGAAGTGCAGAAAAGATGTTTTCTGCAGATGGTATTGGTAAGGCAGCAGGTTTTTAGAGCAGGAGCTCATCTGCTAGAATTGGACTAAGGCAGTCTCCGAAAAGAAGAGGGAATGTTCCAATTCCTGTCATTTGGTAAACAGTAGTGGCTAGCCACATGATCAAGTGGCACTTAGCACACCTACCTGGACAGAGGTGGAGGCTTGTAAACTTTAGACACTGATCACTTATAATGGAAGGTTGTGGTAGAATAACAATCCTCTTTGCCTATGGGAAAGAGAGTTGGAGAATCTGGATCTCTCAAATCATAAAAGATCTTAGTTATTAGAAAGTGGAATTCAATCTGCGGGGTTTTAAGATGCCCAGCTTTCCCCAGATATGACATATTGAAATGCTGACACACAAGGTCTGTCCATCGTCAAAGCAATCGCACATGAAATGTTGTACAGACCAGAAGAGGTAGATAGGAAGATGGAAAAACAGCCTTATGTAATCAGCCCCATTACCAAACCGAAAGGACGAATATTTCGAAAGGCAGAATTTTCTATCAAAAGTTAGGTGTACATCTCATTCCTATCATTTTCCGTTGTGAAATTTGTCATGAAGAATGGCTTGTTTCTTTTGAAATGGAGACTGGCTTGTTGTTTAGTGTAGCATGAAATTTGTCATAAAGTTTGAGTTTTCACCACGTCTGGTGTCCACAATAAGGCACACTCCCTGTTCCAGCCCTTTGACCTACCAGTGACCTAACCTTGGAGTGTTGCTTTTTTAACTCATTGAAACATCTTCAGTGTTTTCAAATGGAGAAAGTACGAAATCAATGAAATTAGCACTCCTGCCCCAGATAACATTTTTAACACTGGCGCAATAATGGCCAGCAAGTGAAAAAATCCTTTTACTACCTGACGATGGTAGCTGAGTAAAAGCAAACACCTTGGACCGCGTCTATGCTATACTTCTTAGCATAGAAGCGGACCAGCCCTACCTTCAGTATCACTGGGAAGCTACAGTTATGTCGTACTTGAAGTATATTAAACGGGAGAAATGTTGGTCAATTTTCCAAAAAAAAGCCCCATCCACTGAGTATTTCTAATGCAGACAGCACAGACACTACATTAAAACGACGACTGCTGGCTTGGGTATTAGTGGCAACCAGGTTTCAGTCCTAGCTGGGGTTGCGTTGCTTAAAATCAGTGATCAGTCGAGAAATGGAATGTCCAACGCAATCAGACGCTCTCTACTTTCTTACACTTTAACAAGTATGAATGAGTAATGTGGGCACTGTTTACAGAAGGCCCTTTATCTTAAATATTTTAATGAGATCTGCAGCAATCCTACCTCCCACACATAACCCTAAGGAACTATTCAGTGGGTCTATATTCAGCTTTGTTAAAATTTGAGGTAGCTGAGTGGGAATCACTGCCAGCTCATATTTCAGTATTGAAACCCATGACAGAGCTTAATTTTATGAACACTGACAGAAATGCAAGGAATGATTTGGAATTATTAGGACATTTCCCTGTTTTAGCTAAGGACGCTACATAACAAAAGATCCTAATAGCAATTAACTAATTGCTGTAAATGACAGAGAATTCAGAATCACTCAACCATTACATTTCTTTGGTCTCAAGGATAGAAATCTTCGTTGAGCATCCCCTTTGATTTGATTATCCAGGGTTAGCAAGGTCCCTAGATGTACATGTCCTTTCAGTATCTGTGCATAAGCTAGAGGAAACTCAATCTCATCCAACTGGGATGCACAGATCATCAAGGAAATTATACTGAAGTCAGACTGCGCAGACAAACAATAGGAATTTACAGCTGATTAAGACGACGTCACACTAATTCAACCTACAAAACCAATCCAGACGCCAACAATTTGTTCCTGGATGGATTATCTCTGCATTTTTGTAAATAAATCAGGAAAACCTTCAAATAACAGTAAAAAAAACCTCTTACTTGAAAGCATTTTTCTGGAAATGCTCTAAGATTTCTGCTTGAAATATCTCAGGAGGAAAGCAAATCAATTTACTCATTGACTAGCAAAAGTAAGGAAAAACCATTAAATATTAGTAATTTGCAAACAATTGACACTACAATAATCAAATTCATACCTGTAACAACTTCAAGACCACCATTTCATTATACATCCGACTATTTTCTTTTCCCTGCTGGGTGCCTTTCTGTCGCTCATATCCTGCTTCGTTGAAGTAGGGTTCACTGACGAGAATAAGACCTGTGAATTATAAAAACAATTTCTTTGTAAAATCCCCTGTCATCAACATCGCTTTTATACCTTTACCCCGCCTGGGGTGGAGTGACGTCTGCAGGTTTTAGACCTCCACTCCTGTCTATCTCCCAACAGCTGACACGTCCGCTTAAGTCTCCCCCTGCCCCAGGAGCTGACAACCACCTGCATTCCTAAAATGAGTCTCCTTCACTGCCCAACACTCAATCCATAAAGCACACTGTAAAATTTTACTTAAAGTCCACATCTCAAATATAGTTCACATAAGCGATTGGTATGTTACATACAGTCATGTGCAATAAAATAGCAATGGTGTTAAAGTGAACAGTTTTTTGAAAATTACAAAAAAGTTTTTATCCAAATCAGACATATTTTGATGTGGTGATAAAATATAACATATTATTAATGTCTACACCAATTGTTAGATATACTGACGTTAATTTATGTGAAATATTGCAATAAATGAACTTTTCAGTAATTTTAAGTAGTGCATTAAAATAGCAGTTTGAAAAATTCACAATTAGGCCCTTCATCCACCGGCGCAACGCAATGCAACTGCAACCCAACGCGTTTATGGCAGTTGCATTGCACATCCTTTCGTCCACCGATGCAACTGTCTTGCAACTTTTTTCGTCAGTCTCGTCCGCAATGACAAACCGTGCAGTAAGTTAATAGAGAGTTAGTGGTGAACGTCGACGAAGACGAAATGAACGATACGAGGTCAAATGAGGCAACTGTGCATGCTCACAAAAAGCAGACCAACAATTGAGCTTGCGTATTTGCCTCATTTGACCTCGTATCGTTCGTTTTGTCTTCATCAACGTTCACCACTAACTCTCTATTGCAATGTTGCTGTTGCATATGGACAAGTGTGATGACAGTGTCTTTATTCAAGGCTCTTTGAAAAATAAAGCGTTCTTTGCAGTGGCGTCGCTAGGGTTGGCGTCACCCGGTGCAGGGACGCCATGGTGTCACTCCCTCCGGGAAAAAAGCTGCTTATTCTCCTTTGATGTAACCCATTTGTCTTGGTGTGAGTGGTGTCACCTGGTGCGGACGCCCCCCCCACAGACCCCTTGTGACACCACTGGTTCTTTGCAATTGGACAAATATGTGTATATTGAAATGGTGTGTATTGAAAGCGTTCTGTGCTGCGTTGTTGCACTAGCGTTGACACTAAAAACTTGAAAAAAGTTGCACAAGCGTCGGCCATGCAGCTGACATGCCAGTAGTTTTGCAGTTGGTCGTTTGCCAGTCGATTGCAAGTTGCGTTGCAGTCGTCTAGGTGGATGAACAACTACACAATAGCAAGGGTCCGACTGGGAATCGACTCCCATCCAACGCCAAGGCGATACTTTTTTGAGTTCGGATTGTAATCGCCTTGCGCCAGTGGACGAAGGGCCTTAGTTGAGTCAAATTATTAACAAACGTCAAACAACAGTGTAAGTAAGTACATAATCATTTAATAGTAAATTAAAATGGTAATTATTGACAGAATGGGTCGTGGTAAACATTGCACAACTGAGACAAGAAGTTTAATTAAAAAGTCAATTGCCAATGGAAAAAAAACCTGAAAAACGTGGAAGAAAAAGGCAAACATCAGCACGTACTGATAGGACTATTACTATTAATTCTAAAACAGATCCTTTTAAATCATCAAATCAAATCAGGCAAGAGCTTCATATTTCAATTAGCACTTCAACTGTTAAAAGACGACTTTGGAAACTGGTTTAAAAGGTAGACGTCCAAGAAAGGTACCTAAGTTAGCCCCAAGACACATTAAGAACAGGCTCCAGTTTTCAAGAGATCATGTTGAGTGGCCAACAAGAAAATGGTACAATATTTTATGGTCTGATGAATCAAAATTGATGATGATTGACTGCAATGCTTCCTACACGTTTGTAAGAAGACCTAAGAATAGTGCCTTTCGTCCTGAGTACACGACAAAGAGTGTGAAATTAGGTGGTGGTAGCATTAAGGTTTGGGTCTGTTTTTAAGGGTATGGTGTTGGCCCAATTGTTTGGATTAAGGAAAAAATGACAGCTGATGTTTACATTAGCATACTGCAAAATACAATGCTACCATTTGCTGAAGAAGAAATGCCTTTAAGATGGGTGTATCAGCAGGATAATGATCCAAAACACACCTCCAAAAAAGTAAAAGCATCGTTGCAAGAGCACAGTGTGGCAGTAATGGCTTGGCCTGCCCAATCACCTGACCTCAATCCGATTGAGCACTTGTGGATTGATGGGAAAAAGGCAGTTCATGATGGTAATCCCAAAAATTTGCAGGATGTATGGGAGTTGGCCCAAACAGCATGGAAGGCAATTCCAAATGAAAGATGCCAAAAATTAATTGACTTATGGCCACGCAGGTGTACTGCTGTCCAAAAAAATAAAGGTAGCAACACAAAATACTGATCAAAAAGATCAGGGTCACCATAAAAATTGTCCAAATTTTAGTTTCTTTAATATACTGCTATTTTAATGCACTACTTAAAATTACTGAAAGGTTCATTTATTTCAATATTTCACGTAAATTAACGTCAGTATATCTAACAATTGGTGTAGACATTAATAATATGTTATATTTTATCACTACATCAAAATATATTTGATTTGAATAAAAACTTTTTTGTAATTTTCAAAAAAACTGTTCACTTTAACACCACTGCTATTTTATTGCACATGACTGTATATAGTCTGCACTTTCAAATTTCTACTGTAGCCAGTGGCGCAACTTGTAGGGGCAATGGGATCAAATGAATTTGAACATGAAATGTCAGACTGCTCTGACGATGAAATTGAAATGTGAAAGATTTTATATTGCATTATCATATAAATACGAACATACTGTGTAAAATCGTGTTAAGTGTAATAAAATGTTCATAAAATGAGGAGCAGTTTTCATTGAGAACCCTTGGTTTCATTTATAGTCGCCCTTGCATATAGCCCGCAGTAAATGACTTCGCCTGCACTAAATGACTAAATGTTTCATGTATATTTGGCAGACATTTACGTGAGCTGGTCTTATGGTAGCTGGCGTAACCTCTGGCCTGCAAAAATTCCCTTTCAACTTGATTGTGACCCTCCTATCACACAGGACTCTGCTTGCCTGTCTCCACTTCAACCATCCCCCATTGATTCTATGGTTTACATCAGTCAATCTCCCCATTATGTTGGAACGTTGATCCTAAGTGTTTTTTTCACCGCTTTCACCAGATCCCAAGTACCTTTTTCACCAGTTCGTCCCTAGAAAGCTCGTCACCGTTATGTCCTTCCCAATTGTACTTCATATTTATCTTTCTTTAGGCCTCCCTTTTCTACTGCTGCTCTAATTTCGTTTAGAACCTTTTCTAGTTGCTCTCTGCTGTCACTAAGATTTCCGATATCATTGGCAAACGTCATGCATCCCCTATAAATCAACTAATTCAAAGACAACTAAATCTTTTGTTGATAACTTAAATTAATGAATTGATCAGTGGGTCAAGGATGTTCAGTCAAAAAAAAAGCTTCAAGACTTCTGACTTGCGTGCTGCCATAAGTCTCAAACTCGGCTAATGGCAGATGGTTAAACAAACCCATTCATGCTCAGCACCCAATGATTTCACCTTATCGCCTTTCAAGAGGAAGAAAAAAAATAAACGATGAATGTGGCAAGCCGTTACACACAGTAAATATCATTGTCTTCTTACCCTTATCCTACCCATGGTGGGGGTTGGGTCTGCTTACTTTCCTATGCTTTCTATTTTGAAACAGATTCTCCTTCACCTCACAAATTTCCATATCCCGTTTAGTAACTTGTTCCCAGGAAGTTTTAGGACGTTTTACTTCGTTTGTCACCCATCCCCATAGGCTAACTAGGAGATGCTCATTTCTAACCCGATCTGCTACTGTGACGCCACTCATACTTCAAGTTATGTGCTGTAAATGAATAACATTATTTTCGATGTGCATGCACTATATTATGAAACTGCAGTGAAGAGCATGCATGCTGTTTTCTGTGTTTGGAGAAATGTTCCCTATAACTGATAATAGGACTTCTCTATTCTACCACTATTACAGATAAGAGTATGGCAAGTCTGTTTTAAGGCGTTTTCCACCATAGCAAACTTCTATTAGGAAGCAAGCTGAAGAATAATTCCGTCTCATCTCCAGTGTATATATTAAGAAGCTCATAACCCTTCAATAAACATGACGAACTATCCAGTCATTGCTCTCTACATTTATTTCAGTATTTTTCCTGTCAGCTCCTTAAAAATAGACCATACCGAAATTGAGTCTTGTTATCCTACCATTGGATGCTCTAAAATGATAACTGTTCAGTAGGGCGGCTATTATTTTTTCTTCTTTCTCCGTTTGATTCAATCGAATGATTACTGGATGCTTTACACCTTGCTGATACCAAATGATTCTTCATTCCAATCTATGAGGAAGAATTTGTGTTGGGAACGTTATTTGTATGAGACCCCACATTCTCATTCTGGACCAAAAGTGACGAACGGCACATTAAGGAAAAAGATACTCTCATGTCTACAGAAGAACTACCAATTGCTCAAGAAAATTCCAATTAGCTAGGCAGCGCTGCTGGCAAGGATAATTTGTGAAATGCTCCTCACCGCTCACCAAAGACGGATCCAATTACATGTCATTGTATTGTCAAATAATGATAAAAGATACCAACTACTACAGACCTTGAATGGAAACTATAACTTGTAATAAATTGGAACTGCTAATCCACACTTCAGTGCCCTACAACAACACACAACGTCAGTTAGAAACTGAAAAGTTTTGTGCAAACTACAATGACCTTCATACTTACCTTTCCACCCCATGTTCCAAGTAAACTCACACAGACTTTGCCATCTTCATACAAGTTAGGATTCAGTCGATCTGAACAATAACTTATATAATGACATTCGGGTGGTGCTTTGGGATAATCTTGAGATAATTGGAGGTCAAACAAAAATAAGCCATCTTCATAAGGTGTTCGACTTGGACCACATATCAATACAGAGTACAGATCCTGAAACATTTACATGTACAGTATCAGAAAAAAGATACATTACATGCTAGCCTAGTGGAAATCCTCATCTCCCGTGCACACATCATCTCCCGCGAGCTGCCTCATAAGTGTTCGGCCTAACTATCTGTACGAATTCTTGTTAAACATCCAATTTTGTCAATTTTGCCATGTGACCATTAAGTCAAAGGTTATTTACTTGTACAGTATATTAAACAATGTAATCCATCGTCACTTACAATTCGGTCATCAAATCCTTTGACGATAATTCCTTCAGGAAGAGATGACTGCAGCATTTTAATCTATTATAAAGAACAGCAACGCTTTAATAAAGTCATAGTTGTCTTACTACCAATTTAATAAAGCAGTAAATATTTACCTCTTTCCGAACAGTGCGATAAAAAGTACGAGGATCTAATGGCTGGAATACACTAAGCTTAAATTTATGGCAATCAGGAGTCACTTCCATGGAAGAATATGCTGCATGAATAATTCAACAAAACTTTAATGTACAAGGAAAAACAGAAATACAGTATACTGCAGTGGTTTCCAACCTTTATACTACTGCGCCTCCCTAAAATAAATTTTTTTTCTCCATGCCTCCCTGTCTTTTAATAGATGATGTGTGTCATCGAACATGCATATTTACAGCATTTTTATATCAAATTACTAATTTACTACTCCCTGTCTTTTAATAGATGATGTGTGTCGTCGAACATGCATATTTACAGCATTTTTATATCAAATTACTAATTTACTACTCCCTGTCTTTTAATAGATGATGTGTGTCGTCGAACATGCATATTTACAGCATTTTTATATCAAATTACTAATTTACCTACATCTAATGCATGAAATTTAATGCTAGGGTTATTGTTTACTGGCACATTTGTTGATTTTAGATGCAAGCCAAAACACGAGTTACGAGCAAGCTTCATACGCCACCAATTATTCGCAATCTCTAAGAAAATTATCTTCTCATCCTGGAGCATCTGCTCAGCCACCAAACGTTGAAGACAACTCCTGTGATGCAACCTATGAACCAGCAGGTGAACTCTAATTTCAAGAAATTCTCCACCAAGCAAATGTTCTGCCACTGCTTTGATGTGACGCAATTATAGATATGGCCTGCAGGGTGTTACAAAAAGGACTTTGACCCCTGCATGTAAGAATCTGTGTTCTGAGGCTGTGTCTGAATAGGATATCAAAGGATTGGAACAAAAGTGGCAATGGTGGAGGAGAGTGTGTCCCTTGGAAAGTGCATGGGCCTAGGGGTTGCTGAAGATGTCACCGAGGCTCATCACGCCACACTCTGCAGGAATTATAGCATGGTAAAAATCAATGATATATCTTTCATAATGTTTTTAAACAATACATACTGTATTGGGTGTTTTTGTAGCTGGAATGGATTAAAGGCATTTGAATTAATTTCTATGAAGAAAAATAATTTGGCACATGAGCTCAGTCACAGAACGAATTAAACTCATAAGTCGACGTAACGCTGTATTTGATTTTCATCACAGCCAGTGCCGTAAAAACCCGTTTCAAATAAATAATACGTTACAAATGGTAGAAGGACTTGCATTGCTTCGCAGTACAATTATTCATTCCCTCCACTGGCGCCTCCCCTGGAAGTCTTGCCTCCCCGGTTGGAAAAAAGGGGTAAACTGCATTTTAGATTGGAAAAATGTCAAAGCTGAAAAAAAGGAAACAGGGGAATCCGAAGGACATTAGACTCAATGAACGCCGTTTCATATTGCATTGGTTCGTAAAATATAATAAGGCCTTATGTATATATCTTACATCAGATTTTTAAATGTAGGGTACTCCCGTGAACCGCAACTGTTCAGCATACACACTACCGGTGTGAAAAGTCGCCAGTACACATTTTGTTTCCCAAATAAACAATTCGACGTCTATGCTTAGTAGGCATGGACAACGTTTGCTATTCCAGGGTCGGGGGGGAGGGGAAATTATCATTGTGGGGGTGTGAGTCAAGGACGGGACCGGTAATTGAATTAAATACCAGTTGCTAAAAAAGCTCACCATAAGGTACTCGAACAATGTGAATGTGAAAATTTCTTGGTGTTGTTCTTCAACTATGAGACATTCTACGTAGAATTAAAGGGCTGTATCAAAACAAGAACGGAGACGGGGGTTGCCCATATATGGCTTATAGCAGTTGTCTTCAACCTTTGATCCATGGTTCGGTACCCGACTATACTGCAAATCTACAAACTTTACGTGGATTTGGTAACCCTTTCGGGGTGATAAGAGGTTGGGGGACAGCTTACCAACCATAACACGCTGTGGCTCAGCTGAGGTTGGTCGGGTAAGGAGGGTTTGGGATTATGTGGGGGTAGGGCCTAGGGTTGGGTGAAAAGCATGGTTTTTTTAATTGCTTTTTGCTCAACGTAATCCTACTACACCACAAAGAACAGGTGTCATGTGGAGCTACGCTACTATGAATATGTAATCCTTTGTGACGGATACCTTGCTGGTGAGATCTTTTCACACTAGACCCATATGCCCAGATCTCCTCCAGCACCCAGCAACACCTTTGCCTTTCGCACCCATTCCAGCCGCTCCACCCCAGAACCCACCACCCCCAGAACCTCTTCCAATGTGGGGGTTCCCCAACCCCTTCTGCAGTGATCCAGTGCTGGGCATACCAGTATCACATGCATGACGTCCTCCACCTGATCCCTGCACAATCCACAGCCCTCCTCTCCACCTGTGATCTTTGCCATCCTCTGTTTTGTCTCCAGTGACCCAGCTCTTGCCCGAAACAGAAGTGGGCTCTCCCACGTATTGTCGTAGATTACCTCCCTCTCTATGTTAAGCTTGTTCCCATACACCCTCAGCGTTTTCTTTGCAGCCCTTTCCTCCATACTCTGTCACCACTGCCCTAACCCCCATTCCTTCACTTTGTCCTGTACGAGTCTTTGCAGCGTTATTGCCCCCTCCTTGCCCTCCCTGGGGTGCAGTGTTATGCCTATCTTCTTCGACATCCTGTTTACCCTCCTCTCCTAGTTGGTAGATACCCTCATGTTGTTTACCCATTCATTTACCTGCCATACTGGGTTTTCCTTCTCTAGTCCCCATATCCTGTATAGGTATACCAACTTACTAATCATTTCCCTCTGTTCAAATGTAGACCACCCCATGTCCCCCTGTATTGCTTTCACTGCTGTAAACCTATTTCCCCCTAAGTCCACCCTACCTAACCTTCTCTGGGCTATTTCCATACAGTCCATTACCTTTTTACTAATGCATAGAACCTCGTTTCCATATGTTAACCCTGGTACTGTTACAGCTTTTGTCATACCTTGAGAATGAATCGAATGTCAGTTTCCTTATTAATCCATCTCTGGTTTTCAGCTTACAAACGATGTTTTCCTCCATTGCTTTCAGGTATCCCCTATCACAAGTAGCTTTACAAACGTGGATGATGAAGGTAGTCTGTCAGGGACCCAGTCTGTCAGACAACCAACTTTGTGGGGGTGGGCAGGGATCTGGTGGGTTATATGCGGGATTGGAGGAGGTTGTAAATGAATAGGTATGTTTTCTGGTGGTCACATGTTTTCTGAAATTAGCAATGATTTTGTGGAAAAATCAAATGAAGGTTGTAAATCAGTAGGTTTTTCTCTGAAATTAGTTTATTGGAGGTCAGATTTTGAAAAATAAGAACCCGTTTCTGTATTGCTTGAGTTAATTATGCAAAGTTTATTATCATAGGAAGAAAATACCCGACAACATTCTGTCAAAATATTAAAATGAATAGTTGTGAGCAATACCAAGCAAATAACGAACAGCACAATACCCAATGTTGTAGACTGACTTTTCTCATTTGATCAACTCCTTATATTGATTCGACCATTATTTTTCCCCAAATTCAACATCAATTTCAGAAAACATGTGACCCCCCAGAAAGCATTCCTATTCATTTACCTCCTCCACCAGGTCCCTGTCCACCCCCACACAGTTGGCAGTCAAACTGGGTCCCTGACAGACTACCTTCATCATCCACGTTTGAAAAGCTACTTGTAGTAGCGCAGTTCCACATGACAGCTGTGCTTCACAGTGTATAGGATTACGTGGGGCAAAAAGCAAATTCAAAAACACGTTTTCCACCCAACTGTCGGGATCCCAGAGCTACTATGGCTCAAAACGCTTTTGCGTAAAAGTGAGCAGGTCAACAGCGGATAAAGTCTAATTCATTTAAATCACGTTTTGCCTGAAGGATGGCAGCTTGGTGATTCACAAAGGGAGGGAAGAGTTCAGTAGAATGGGTTAGGAGATTTAAGTCCCGAAAACACAGCTGCCCACCAACCTGGGACAGTCAATGAGGTTATGAAATACACTGTATAGAAGTTGTGAGCGAAATAAAATGATTGAAAGATGGCGTGGAAGGTGTCCTATAACCCTTAAAAACCCAGTAGTGTCTTTGAGACACGTTTTGTTTTTCAGGTTTGTCTGTGGTTTAGGGCCCATCAACTTCAATGGTCATTACAGGCCAGAAAGAATCACCACGGTGGGGGTGTAAATGGCCATCCCACCATGATGAAAATAAATAAGGTCAAAAAAAAGGCAATAAAAAATAAAAAGGCAATAGCCAAATAAATAACAGGCAATAAGTAAAGGCAATAGC
>JAAFCE010007744.1:25754713-25805055 GCA_013389805.1 Trigoniulus corallinus
CCTCTTACGACATGCAGGTATGCAGTGTGCCTATTCTACCCCGGGCACACACGGGTAGTCTCCCTTGCACAAGGAGACCAGAGCCACAGGATTGTAAGTATCTTGCCTGGATTTTTCTCAGCTTTTCCCTGACATTCTTGGATGGCGTGTGGTGGGTACGCTAGGAGACATACTCCATGAGGAGCAGTTGGCCTCCTTCATTACCCATCGTGCATATTGCCAGGCTCTGAGGTAGTTGACACGATTGGCATCAGTTGGATGAGACCGGAAGAGGCAAAGGGAGCCCCTGCGGGCACGAATCGCATTTCGACAGTCCTCAGTCCACCATGGCACCTGTGCTCGTGGAGGGTTACACAAGCTCTGGGGAACAGATGCCAATGCCACACTGAAAACCACCTCTGTGAAGTGGCGCCATCAAATCATGCTGTTGACGCCATCAAAATCATGCAGTGGGCAAAAGTGGATTCGATGAGCAAACTCCTCCCAGTCTGACCCATACAAACACCACCGTAGTGGTTGTTGGGGCAATGCCCCACTTCCACTGCAAATCCTGATTAGGAAATGGTCACTTCCAGAAGGGTCAGAAAGAACCTCCCACTGCAGACCTGGCACCAACCAAGGAGAGTAGATGGAGAGGTCGATACAGGAAAGACCACCAGCGGTAGTCATCACACATGTGGGGGCACCTGTGTTGAGGACAATGAGGTCATTGTGTGACGCCCATTGTTCCACAAGGAGCCCTTCGGGGTTGCGACTGTCCAAGCCCCATTGGGGGTTATGGGCATTAAAATCTCCCATAATCAGAAAGGGTCTGGGAAGCTGGGCAGTGAGGGAGTCAAGGTCTGCCCATGGGATATCAATCCCAGGGGGCAGGAAGAGGGAACATAGAGTGGTGGGCACATTCAGTTGCAGTGAAACTGCCACGGCTTGGAGAGGCTTTTGCAAAGTCACTGGGATGTGCATGCATCCATTCTGGATAACAATAGCCACCCCCACACAGTGGTTTCCCTGCTGCCACGTGTCTGCATACATGTTTTAGCCCCATAACGAAAGTGGGGTATCACTATAGCAGAGGATCTCCGGGAGGGAGATACAGATGGGGTTGTGCCGTGAGATCAGCATTGTGATCTCGTCCCTCTCGTGGGAAAAACCTCAACAGTCCATTGATGGAGATTCACCATTAGGTTGACTTTGGAGGTTTATTTCTATTCCTCCCATTTTTCCGTCCCACAGCAGAAAAGGGAGGGGTGCCTACAATTGAGTCTTCCTCCTCCATCTCAAAGGAGGAATCCCCATCATGCCCCAGTTGGGGCATGCTGCCAGTAAGTGCTGTTGGCCAAAGAGCCTGGGTGGACGAACCAAAGACACACGCCCCACTGTTGGGGCAGGGGGTGTCCCTGGTTTCTTCCCTCCTCTCTTACCCATCACCACTGCTATGGAGGGTGTCAGCAGGGCTGAGCCAGGAAGGGGGCTGCTCAAAGCAGATTCCTCTGTTTGATGAGACGCATCTGTGGCCTCCAAGGAGGCTGGGCCCGAGGCAGTGATGGAACCAGAAGATACCTCTGGCATGGGATCGGGATATGTCTGGCAGCAAATGCTAGCACAGACCAGTATCCCATGGACCCTGCGGGCCTGAGTGGGGAAAAAACGGATGAGTGGGAGGAGTTGTGGAAGTATGTCCGTCTGGGTGCAGACAGATGACACAGCAGCTACCTTTGCAGCACCTGCATAGGACAAGCCATGACTTGGCGTCCCTGGAAAGGCTAGCAGCCGCCGCACATCTTGAAAACTGATATCCTTCTTGACATGCATTCCTGGATGGTACGTTCCTGCAATGAGGTGGATTTCCCTTACAGTTGGTGCAATAAGGTGCAGTCTTACAAGGCCTGGGGGAATGGTCTCCCTGCCCACAAGTGCCACACATGGCCCTGGCAGAACAGGAATTCTGGCCATGACCATACCTTTGGCACTTGAAGCAGCGAAGGGGGCTCAGAATGAAAGGTCATACTGGCAAGCGGAGGTAGCCAGCCCTGATGTATTCTGGCAACTTGGGGCCTACCAAAGGTCAGCACCAAGGTGTCAGAGAGGTGGGATTCTCTATCCCTTTGAACCAAGGTGTGGCAGACAGCCACCACACTCTGGTCCTTGAGCTCCTCCACTATGTTCTCCTCTGACTCCCATGTAGGTCGGGGCACCGCACCACACCTCTACTGGTGTTAAGGGTGCGATGGGATTTGACCACAATGGGGCAATCACAGTTTCTGCATTTTAAGAAATGCCTCAATCTGGTGAGGGGCAGATGCCTCCACCAACAAGGTGCCATTGCAAAGCTTCTTGACCGAAGTCACGTCAGCAGCAACGCCCTTAATGGCTTTGGCAATAAGGATTAGCGACGCCTTCTCCAAAGCTGCACCCAGAAGGGGTGGAAGGGGATTTAACTGCACCTAAGGCCTCCTTAGATGCAAGGACATGCTTCGCATCAACGGTGGAGCCCTGCACCTTAAGGCTGAGAGGTCGTTGCCTCTTGTTAAGGATAGGTACCGATGCAGTAGAAGGCACAGAATCGTTCCAGGGTCCAGGCGGCTTACTGGGGGAACGTGGCCTCTTGTTTGGAGCACTACTCGTCTCCACAGGCTTAACTCGTCTCCACAGGCTTAAGTCCCAGAAAGAAAAGAAGAAGAAGACAAAGGGGTGGGTTTACTTGATGAGGCCCCCAGGCTCTGTTTATGAGTTGTCATAATTTGATTAAATTATGAAATTCGCTGCTTGCAGGCCTCACCCACCATGGAGCCCAACAAGGGGACGCCCATTCGGTTCGCCAAGGGTGCTTGGACAGGATACCATAAGGGTTTCATAATCCCCGAGTACCAGACCAAAGGCATCGGGGTTGACTGCCAGTCCACTCACAGTAACGCTGGGGGGCATAACCACTTATGCGCCCCTGGCCGATGGACCAAGACCAGGTATCCACCTTGGCCTCCCGTTTTCCCTGGAAGCTGTGGCCAAAGTGATGGTTTGGGTCTCTAGGCTGCAGCCTTAACCCACGATGTCTGTTAGCCTCCTCACCAGTGTGGAGTGACCGAGTGACATCGCAGGGCATACGCCTCCTCAATCACCAGGATCCGCTTTCCCAGGGGTGTGGGTTTCCACCTATGGCAAACACGTGGGTAGGCGTTTATTTACAGTCACCTCAGTGAGGAGCCTACATTGACCAAGAACAAGTCGGACCACAAACACGAACAACCACGATGGTAGTATCGTCCTGTCCAGAACACGTCACAGATAAAGACGACAGTGGTGTTGCCCTATCTGGGGCAAGAAAAAGTCACCCGTTTTAGTTGCCTCTTACGACATGCAGGTATGCAGTGTGCCTATTTTACCCCGGGCACAAACGGGTATCAATCTAGTTTGAAGTTGTAGAGCGAATGGGGTATTACATTATAATAATAGTTCACCCTGGGAACAAAATATCCTAGCTATGCCACTGCCGCATACTCCATATCGATGGTGAACTGTACAAATGTTTAAAGTGGAAAAATTGAAAAATTGGATTAAATGTGGGTTTATATTGTCTGACGACTAAAGTATATTCTCAGTGCTGGATTTAGATAGAGAGGCCTTAGGCTATTTCAATTTTGAGGCCCTTTTCTTAAATTTTGAAGCCTGATAAATATTGAGGCCCTAGGGTTCAGCCTAATTAGCCTAATGGTAAATCCGGCACTGTATATTCTGCATATTTTTAAAGTGATTTTACAATTAATATTATCCAGCACAAATTGTTTAATTTACACAGTAGGGTAGTTTACAGCACAACTCATCATCAACATCATCTCACCCTCCTCCCACCCATGGCGGGGTCGGGTCTGCAGGTTCTCATCCTCAACTCCCTCCTATCCCCCACCATGTCCCCCTCCACCCTACACTTCTCCATGTCCCTCTCCACCCTACACTTCTCAATGTCCCTCAGAACCACCTGCTCCAAAGTCCACTTCGGTCTTCCCCTACCCCTGGTAACCCCAATCACAGGCATACCCATAATGGACTAAATAAGTTCCTCCTCCTCTCTCCTCATCACGTGCCCATACCACCTCAACCGCTTTTCCTTCATCTTTTCTGCAATGTCTCCCACCCACAAGCTACTTTAACATAATAATTCAGGACCCTGTCTACTCGTGACACCCCAGTCATGTAGTACAGCATTCACATCTCAGCCACTTGCATTCTTCTTTCATGGTTCTTCCTAACTGCCCAACAATCTGAGCCATAAAGCAAAGCGGGCCTAAAGGTGCTGTTCCACTAAGCAGTAGCTGCTATAAAATTTGCTGTTATAATAGTAACTATTATGTGGAACACCCCTACTCTTATAAGAGTTGAACTGCTATAACAGCTACTTTTAGCTACACCTTCAAGTTGAAATTTTTCTACTTTCTTCCAAGTTGCAGTGGATTATGGGTAACTTAAAAATGGCGTCAACTGAAGAACACGTTAAATGTGCCTTATCTTCACTGTTATACAGGGCAGTATGTACACCACTGTAGGGTGACCATTCGTTCCGGATTTTCTGGGACAGTCCCAGATTGAAACTCTGAATCCTACATGGATACACATCCTAGAATTAACAATTCGTTTAAAGATTCGTCAAAATAAATTTAGTTTCTATTGTATTTCCACACATGGATGGATAAAGTGGAGTCCAGTGCAACCGCCAGGTCCTAATAATATTTTAAAGAAAAGTTTACAGAACTGTCATTAGGCCAGCTATGTTGTATGGTTCCGAGTGCTGGTCAGTCAAAAATGGCTATGAAAGGAGAATGCCAGTGGCGGCGATGTGAATGCTGTGCTACATGAGTGGAGAGTCATGAGCCAACAGAATCTGAATTGATTACATTATTACAAGTTATTCGTCCCATTATGGGACTGGGTTGATTGGTGGCACCAGGAGTAGGGGAAGACCAAAATGGAAGTGGGGCAGGTGGTACAACGGGACATTGAGATGTGGGGTAGGGTTGAGGATAAGAACCCGCAGACCCAACCCTGCCACAGGCAGGACAAAGGTGAGATGATGATGAATACTTCCACCTACAGATTGTATTATTTTTAGAGCATAATCACGTTTCAACAGAAACTGATTGACCCATTCCTTATGTTTGCCTTATATTTGAAGAGCAGCTACACGTCGTATTTTTGTGGGCGCCATTTTAACTTTTATAATAGTTCACAGTGGCATTTACCCACTTTTGTGCACTAATAGTAGCTTAGCAGTTACTCTTAGCACACTTCTATAGCAGCTACTGCTTAGTGGAACAGCACCTTAATGACTGTTTTGTAAACTTTCCCCTTTACCTTTATTGGGACCTGGAGGTCACACAGGACTCCAGTCATCCAGCATTAATCTCATGGGTCACATCGGAATCTATCTCTCCATTGCTCTGAAAAACTGATCCCAAATAACGAAACTCCTGGTCTGCTGGTATACCCTCAATGCCACACCGTATCTCATCGCCTTGCCCCTGGCCACTCATTTAATTAAATAATTCAAAGGCATGCAAGCATAATTAGCATATTTTTGTTTGAATTAGTAAAATGCTTCATTTATTTATGTTGTACTTTTTTATTAAATATTTTTTGTCCTTTTCATTGCAAAAAAAATGGTCACCTTAATCTAGGGACACTACCATATGCATTCTCCAGGTCAATAAATACTGCATGGAGGACCTTCCCTGCTGCTCTATGCTTCTCTATCATCTGGCGTAAAATAAAGATTGGTTCCATGGTGGACCTACCTGGCATAAACTTGAGTTCAGTCTCAGAGGTGACATTCTATTACTCGCTGCCACAGCTTCATAGAATGGCTCATTAGCTTGATGCCTCTAGAGTTTCCACAGTCCTGTGCATCACCTTTGCCCTTGAACAGTGGAACTATCCAACTTTCTCTCCATGCAGATGGCATCCTGTCCCCATTTGCTAGCTTATTAACCCTTGTGTTACTACCCAAAATTTTCCACACAAGTTACTACCCAGGTACATGTGTACCCCATTGCAAAATTGCATTACTCCGACCCTGAAGATGCATTAGTGGCGACATCTATTGCTTTATTTATTGAAGTGGGGGTGGGGAGGAGCCAACAGCAATATCAGGATGACCTACAGGTACCATCAGTGGTAACTTTTCTTCTGTGAATGCTGCATTGGTAATTTGGCAAAATTGCCAATTGAGAGCATGTTAATGCAGCCAACCTCTTGCTTACAAACTGCATCCATTTCTGCAATGACTACACCAACAACTACTGTTACTACTGCTCAACGTGCAGAAGTGGATCCATAGGGGATCAATGCAGCAATTGCTCCCCCCCTCCCCTCAGTGCCTCAATGGGACGCATATTTCAACTGATTCAACTTTGCAACTGATGAGGTATTATAGCATTTGCTATTCCCACATCTACAGTATACTGCCAGTCCAATCTGCAGTTGGCTAAACCACTGAAGATAGGACATTTAGCAGCAGCGGATCAGGGGAGAGGAAGCATATCAAATAAGGCGCGCCCCGAATATTTTTCAATATTCAGAATTCTTTTATTATAAATCTAGGTAGCAATTCCAATAGGCCCTCTCCTGCCCATTAGATAATGTTCTATCTTCAGTGGTTTAGCCAACTACAGATAGGACTGCAACTGTTGGGCTGACAGTATAGAAATGGCGATAACAATGCAAAAATGTGCCAACAGTTGTGCCCTATTGAGGAACTGAGGTTGAGCAATTGCTGCATTGCTCCCCCTGTGGGTCTGCCCCTGGAACATTATCAAAGCGGTAGTAGAAGACCTATTATAATTGCTAGATGGATTTATACTAAGGGATCTTAAATATTTGAAAATAGTTGGGGCACACTTTTTTGAAGTGCTTCCCCTGATCTGCCTCTGGATCCAGCCCTATAAACGTGATATATATGGACATAAAATCGTTGTTGGTTCATCATGCAGCAACTAATAAATAGAGAAGAAAGACTAGAAAATCATGTGTAAAATGTCAGAAACCTATTTTTGCAATGAACATTCTTTGACATTCTCAGTTTGTAAAAATTGTCCACAATCGTAAGTAACATGACAACCTTTGACATATTTTTAACGATACAATAAACTGCTACAATTAGAACATAGCATTATCTTGTTTCAACGATTTAATGAATTTGTACCATCTGTAATATTCCTATGGGTAAACGTGGTACCTGGGTAGTAACAAGAGAGGTATATCAGTTAAATGTCATATCAATTAATATTCTTTTGTTAAATACAAACATAAATATACAAATTCACTCTGAAACTTCCCAAATAATGGGGATCTGGTTGGACAAAATAATTCTTCTCTAAGAATTTTTTTGGCATCAATGCAAAGTCGAAAATGGGTACATGTGTACCCGGGTAGTAACACAAGGGTTAAAAAGCTTCCCTAGCCATGTAATGCCTGTAGTCCCCAAGGTGTGCCAAACATCAATGGGGATCTTATCTGGGCCTACTGCTTTACGAACTTTAATTTTGTGAAGGGCTGCAACTATTTCATCCTCACTCACCTTGTCCACTGCCTGGGTAGTGATTGAGCTGCTGTCTGTGACTGTTGAGCAGATAGCAGTATTTAGGAGGCTGTGGTAGTATTCCTCCCACCTTTTCATTACCTCAGCTGGTTGGAAGAGGACCCTGCCATTTGTATCCTTGACTGTTATAACCCTGGTAACATCCTTACTAGCTCTATCCCTGGTAAAATCCTTAGTAGTTCTATCCCTGGTAAAATCCTTAGTAGTTCTATCCCTGGTCTTGGCCAGTCTATAAACTGCATTCTCCCTTTCCCTTGTCCCCAACTTTTCATAAAAGGCCTCATACTTCTGGTACTTGGCCAGTGCAATGGTCCTCCTGGCATTTTTCTTTGACTGAACATAGCCTGTCTTGGAAACCTGATCCCCTAATTCCCTTCATCTATGGAAAGCTACCTTCTTTAGTTTGATGGTGGCAACCACCTCCTCATTCCACCACCATGTCTGCCTACCTTGATTCATTCCTCCTACTCTACCCTTATCTAACAGTGCCTCACCACATTTCCTAATCTTCCTAGCAAACCTGTCCCACATGGCACCGGCTGGCCAATCCCAGTCTCAGTCAACCTGGCTGAGAACCTCCTGTCGGAATTCATCTGCCTTGGTGGGCATTTTTCACCACCTAACAACTGATTCTCCCTTCCAGGTATGTTGCTTCACTCTCCCCTTCATTAGTAAGTCTATCATGAGCAGCTTATGGCCACTTTCCTTCTGGAAATCTTCACTGGGTAGTGCCCAGCAGTCTTGGATCTCTGCCCTGTGCTGCTTCCTAATCATGAAGAAGTATTTGGGACCTCCCCTGTGGTGACTGGAGAGTGATTAGGTGCTTCTCCCTCTTCTTGAACCATGTATTGGCTAATGCAAGGCCATGTGCTCTGGCTGTATCAAGCACCTTCTGCCCCTCCAGGTTGATCATCCCATACCCACATCCCCATGAACACCCTCATTACCCACATGTGCATTAAAGTCACCCCGATTAATCAGTCGCTCATTTCCTCTGCCCTGTTTCATTGTGCTGTCTACTGACTGCACCACCTCATCAAAATCATCCCAAAACGCTGTTTTTCTGGTGTCACCCAGACCTGCTTGGGGGGGCATATGCACTTATGAGGTGGAGCCCAATACCCTGCCAAACTACAGTAACTAAAATCAGTCTACTGCTGATTCGCCTACATGAAGTGATCCCCTGCTGCAAATCACTACTTAATATAATTCCCACCCCATTTCAACCCTCTTCACTACCTGCATATATCAACTTGTATCCTTCCCCCAGAGCCCTTGACCTACTACCCTTCCACTTTGTCTCCTGGAGGTATGCAATGCTGATCTTCCTATGCTTTAAGATTGTGACTAGTTCCCCAGTTTTCTCAGAGAGGGTCCCCATATTCCATGCCCTAGTCTGGCATCTAGTCGGATGTCTCCCCAGTCGGACGTCTAGAACCCACAGTAATAGTGGCAGGGCTACCTGTGGGGGTGCCATCCAACCCCAAAGGAGACGTCGTGGGCGTCGTCAGAGGTGTTGAAGCATTGGCAAGTGAGTGGAGGTCTCACACTCACCTTACAAATCACCATTCACACTGTATGCCCAAGGCATGCAGTTCTAGCACTGCATGCCCCCCAGCATGCAACAAAACCAATAATAGCAACAATAGCAACAACATCAACAACAATAATAAGAAGAATCTTTTTTTGATCTAAAATAATAAGGAGCTTCTGCTGTCCACTGTCGATGCCCCACTGCAAGTAACACGTGCCAACCTGCCTGAGCAGATGGCAAGCTGCACTACAGCAGATGGTATCAGCAGGAAAATGTCATGTGGTTAGGCTTAGCAGCCACAACCATGCAACAGCTTTCCTGCACCAAAAAAGCATCCCACACCTGCACAGCCCTACCTGCTACCAGAACCACGTGTTTATCGCCCTGGTCAAGGCGATTGTTTTCTTTTTTTGCTAATAATCCACTAATCCAATCTCCTACATATGCCACCTAGCCTGTTTACAGCACAACTGCAAACTTAAAAACTCAGTTTCTTCAAAACACAAAATTTGCACTTACAACACTTGCGTTGTTGGCCATCAATATGTGAAAAGGATTTATTATAGAATCTTAGGTAATGAAATTCATCATCATCATCACACCCTCATCCTGCCTACGGCAGGGTCGGGTCTGCAGGTTCTCATCCTCCACTCCCTCCTATCCCCCACCATGTCCCCCTCCACCCTACACTTCTCCATGTCCCTCAGAACCACCTGCTCCCACGTCCGCTTCAGTCTTCCCCTACCCCTGGTGCCCCCAATCACAGGCATACCCATAATGGACTAAATAAGTTCCTCCTCCTCTCTCCTCATCACATGCCCATACCACCTCAACCACTTTTCCCTCATCTTTTCTGTGACTTCTCCCACCCCCAAGCTACCTCTAACAATCATTCTGGACCCTGTCTACTCGTGACACCCCAGGCATGTAGTGCAGCATTAACATCTCAGTCACTTGCATTCTCTTTTCATGGTTCTTCTTAACTGCCCAACACTGAGCCATAAAGCAAAGCGGGCCTAATGACTGTTTTGTAAACTTTGCCCTTTACCATTATTGGGACCCGTCGGTCACACAGGACTCCACTTGTCTGCCTCCACTTCAGCAATCCAGCATTAATCCTATGGGTCACATAGGAATCTATCTCTCCATTGCTCTGAAAAACTAATCCCAAATCACGAAACTCCAGGCCTGCTGGTATACCCTCAATGCCACACGGTATCTCATCACCTTGCCCCTAAAATTGAAAGCTATGTACTCTGTCTTCTTCATGTTTACTTTAAGACCCCCTCATTCCATTGCTGTCTTAATGTTTTGTAGACCCTTTTGTGCATCCTCTTTGGACCCCTCAAGCTTTCCCACATCATCACCAAATACCAGGCACTGAGGGGGCCAGTCCCCTACTCTTGTCAGCTGCTCATCCATTACAAGAGTGAATAGATATGGGCTAAGTGCTGACCCTTGATGCACACTAACCTGCATGTTGAAGCCTGCAGTGTTTCTCCATGCTGTACTCACCCTAGCAATGGAACCATTCATACAAATCATGCAGTATCCTAATATGTCCTTCGTCAACCACTTTCTTCCTTAGAACACTCCATAGTATCTGTCTAGGGACACTATCATATGCCTTCTCCAGGTCAATGAATACTGCATGGAGGTCCTTCTTTGCTGCTCTGTTTCTCTATCATCTGTAGCAGAATAAAGATTGGTTCCATGGTGGACCTACCCAGCATAGACTGAAATTGGTTTCCCAGTAAACTAGTTTGGTCTCTGAGGCGACGTTCTATCACTCTCTCCCATAGCTTCATAGAATGGCTCATTAGCTTTATGCCTCTGTAGTTTCCACAGTCCTGGGGATCACCTTTGCGCTTGAACAGTGAGACTATCCAACTCTCTTGCCATTCAGATGGCATCCTGTCACCATTTGCTAATTTGTTAAAAAGCTTCCCTAGCCATGTAATTCCTGTAGTCCCCAGGGTGGGCCAAACATCAATGACGATCTTATCAGAGTCTACATGGTATTGAAATTCAAAGATAGAAATAAAACCAAGGAAGTCCTACCCAATTCCTGCCTATGGCAGGGTCGGGTGTGTACCTATCTTGTCCCTCTGAATGGGCAAAAGTGTGATATACAGTATATTGGACAGTGTTTTTCTAATTCTAATTCACTACACTGCGAGCAGCCTTATTTGGCCAATATGGCAGTGGAGAGAGACGAACTCTCATTCCTACATCACCATAAAGCTCCCAAAACCTTAGGTTAAAATTCTTGTGATCCCCTTACAACACTAGTTATGGTAGGGTTTCTTTTGAGGAAGCCCTCCACTTTATCCTCTCCAAGGCTATTCCATTGCTGAATGGTCCTTGGTAAGAAAGACCAGTAATATTGGTCTGTCTGTGCCCTAATCTCCTTCAATTTATATGAATGATCCCTTCTTTCTTTATAATCAGCATGGGACACACATCCAACCAGAGGTCCATCCCACCCCAGCAGCAGCAGTCTGATAAAAAGATTGATGCTGTGAGATATACGTCACTGGCTAATTCCCTAAGTGTTTCCCACCCTAATTCCCTAATCATATCAGACACGCTCTCCCTATGAGAAAACTTGTGGAGTACAATTCTTGCTGCCCTCCTCTGTATCCTTTCAATCTCCCAAGATAATTCCTGCCTGAAGGGAAACCAAATTGGACTAGCATACTCCAAAATTGGTTGCAAAATTTTTCCCCAGCCAATTGCTTCCCGAAGCTGGAACCCCTTCGTTGTGGAATTCCAACGGCGCCAGGGGAGGGGGCAAACTCCTACAACTGTAAATTTGGCCTCATTTATCCGTTGCATAGAAGTGAGGGTTCTGTTAAGTGCAAATGCCGTCGTAAATCAAACGGGACCTTGGTTTTACTTCTCGTTCAAAGGAAGGCACACTCAGCGCATTTCTCTCGCCCAAAGGAAGCCAACCCACCTCGGTGCAGTACCTCGCTACCCACTGCCAACATCGTTTCAGCAGTAAGTACTACACAAGTTGGAAAATCATTCAATATAAAAAGTTCCATTAATGAAAAAACTAAATTCAGAGAATTAAAGACTGAAATTTGAGTTACAATTAATATCATTGAAGGTTGATAACGCGCTTCAATACATTACAAGAAAAGTCAACCATCATTCATTTTCCTCCTATAAATTCCAACAGATGTATGAACGAGACACCCACGTTTAATGCAAAGAACTACCAAATTCCAACAACATAATAAAATTCCACCTGCAATATCAAGGACGATAATCGGGTGTCACTTACTTCCGGTGTGGACAACTGCTGAAGCAACTTCATGTTGATTTTCTTCTTGTGCACTTCCATCCTGACGGTCATTTGCTGGAACAATGCTGCCTCGATCATTCGGACTTGTATCGTCTTTTTCAGAGGAACTGGGGGATACATTTAAATCAACTGCATCCACCTTGCACGTGTTGCTGTACCGTTTCATTACATCTTCATGGGCCTTTAATAGCTGGATTTTCAGAAGGGAACAAAGTTTGGCACAAATATTTTCAGCACGACTATCATCCAATGAATTACTTGAAGGAGGTAGAGTCGGCGTACAGCTCTGGGGACTGTCACAAAGCACAATGCCTGATTCTGACGATTGCGTGGCAGTCCTTGGCAGTGATCTTAGCCTAACTGCAGCCTCGAATTCATCAACAATATACCTGGGCATTGGTTCATCACATTGCTGTTCAGGGCTTGCTTTAAAGAGTCGCGAAACTTGTTCTGCAACTTTCTGAGCACACTTAATTCGACCCCGATCTCTAACTCGCTCTAGAAGTCCTTGAAAGTGACTTTCATGGAAAAACGAGGCTCCCATCAATCGATCTAAATACCTAAAACCAGACATCTAATTACGAATGATGTGAACTTTGATACAACTGAGACAATGAAGGGTTAGGGGTACTATAACTGAATTACTGGAAATGTAACACGTGGATGAACTATGACACACAAACACAGAAAAAAACGAAATTGATTAAAACACACAAACCAAAAGCAACGACTTTCAAAGTAACCAAGGCTGGATGATTGGAATGCATTTGGACTACTTAACATTCATCTGTTGGTTTGTTGGCAAATTAGGGCCCTTCAACTACAAGGTCATTAGAGCCCCATCCACTGCATAAGCATGAGTAGGGGAGACTGTTGTACCTAGAACGACATTGAATATCTAGCACATGTTGCCATTTAAGTAGCTGTTAAGGAGATATGTCATTCTTAGGGACATACTGGTTTATACTTGTGAGTTTTGGCGTGTTTGCAAACCAAACATGTGTGCTATGTCAAAAAGAAATTTTTGGACACAAAAAGTAAATATTTTTGCTTCCATTTCTAATTCTAATATTATACACTGCAAGCAGCCTTATTGGCCAATATGGCAGTGGAGAGACTAACTCTCAATCCTACTTATGATAACATAATACTCCTAAAACCCTAAGCTATAATTCAGGAGCCTCCCCTAATGCAATACCAGCTATTGTTGGGATTCCTTGGATGAAGCCCTCCACCCTGTCCTCACTAAGGCTATTCCACTGTCAAATGACTCTTGGCAAAAATGACCAGTAGTATGAGTCTGTCTATGCCCTAACCTCTTTCAATTTATATTGATGATCCTTTCTGCCTTTATACTCAGCTGGGGACACCCTTCCAGCCAACGGTCCATTACCTCCTAGCAGCAGCAGTCTTATAAAAAGGCTAATGCTGTGAGATATACGCCTCTGCCTTAATGTATCCCACCCTAGTTCCTTAATCATGGCAGATACACTCTCTGTGTGAGAAAACCTATTAAGTACCTCCCAAGATAAGTCCTGCCTGAAGGGGAACCAAATTGGACTGCCAAACTCCAAAATCGGGTGTACCATAGAAATATATGCATTAATCAGACGAAGGAATTGACCAGCCCTCCCAATCACTTTTCCAATGTGATCCTTCCAATTACCCTCACTATTTAAGACAATGGGTTACAACCCTATCAACCCTAACTCCACCAATGTGATATTCAAAATGAAGTTGCTTTCTACATCTGGATATTGTTAGGATCCTACACTTCCTCAGGTTTAATGGCAATTCCCATTTTACACACCAATTGTAAATCCTGTCTAGATCCCGTTGTAATTGCACACAGGATGATAACCCATCATCTAGTACCCGAGCAGCACATGTATCATCTGCAAATAGTTCAAGGAAGGAATCAATATCAAGCCCCATGTCGTTCACATAGAGAATGTACAACAAAGGACCCAATACACGTCTTTGAGGGACCCCTGACGTGACTGGTTTCCACTGAGATGCAAAACCCTTGAAAATGACTCTCTGTTTTCTATCAAACAGATAGGACCTTACCCATTGAACAACATTTCTATGTATCCCTAAGTAGGACATTTTAGAGACCAGCTTATCATGGGGCACCATGACAAAAGCCTGTTCAAAGTCCAAGAATACAATATCAACCGTAGTATGATTTTTCATTAAGCTAATCTACACCGATTACATTGAATATTACTATTGAATATCCTATTATTTGTTGAGTAGAATGACCATAAACTCTAACAATTATTTTATATAATCGTGTGTCAGTAGACATTGTTGTTGAAAAGTGTATACCCATGTACCTAGGGGCACAATTGCATCTTGTACCATGAGCCAGTTGTTCATCGCACAAATTAAGAGGAACAACATTTATTGTGTCTTTCAGATTTTGGAATTAAAACAAAAATGACAGCAGAGGAGAAAATTGGTGCCAGAGTCCACTCCAGTGCTTACATCGCCCTAGACAAAAAGGCAGATTGCCAACCCTTAAGAATATAATGTAAGTTCAAGCAGCAGTTTTTCTCACACAACCAAAATGGCGCTCCTAAATTTTGGCACCCCGGACTAATGACCGGGTTGCACCTCCCTCCCCTAGAGCGGGGCCCTGATGGTGCAGGTGCATAAAATGTGGCTATTGGGTTCACTATCTGTGTTGTGGTAGAAGGCAATAGAGAGCTTGAATCATGCATTAGAAAACAATGCATGTCATGCAAAGTAGACGAATTACGTCCTGTGTATGGGCAAAATTCCTAATAAGGACATGTGCACCTGCACAGGACGTAATTCGTCGGCTTTATATAACATACGTTGTTTACAAATGGATCACTCAAGCTCTCTAATGAATGGGAAACTCCCTCTGGAACACTTTCAAAATTGATATCCGACCTGAAATTATATTTGGGTGAAAAATTTCATCCATCAACAATTTGCAAAGCACTCCACAAGGCCCAATTACAAAACATACAACACTGGGCTAAAATGTTACTCACTTTTTACAGCTCTTTTTGCTGATGAACAGCTTCTGCATAGCTTCACAGTGTTGTATGATTTGTACTTGGGCCCTGTGGAGCGCTTTGCAAAATGTTAATGGATGTAATTTTTTACACATATAATTACAGGTCAGATATCAATTTTGAAAGTGTTCCAGAGAGAGTTTTCGAAATTTTTCTTAAAATAAATTTAATAGCAAACTTATCAACTTTCTTGGGACGTCCACTTCTGCAATACGTTTTTACTTCTACTGTAAATTTCAATGGTCTAACAACACTCTGTACAGGTATTTTCAAAATATTGGACATGATTGAATACGATTTTCCATAATTTTTGTGGTCTAAAATAGTTTTTCTCCCTGCAGACTCAATTTTCTTCCGTTTCGGAGGGCCGATCATCGATAACTGTCTACCAAATTCTATCTAAATATTTTTTTCTCCCCAAACACGTATAGTCAACTTTGTTAATAAATAAAGTATGATGATGAAGAAAAAAGTTTAGAAATTCTGAAAAAACTTACAATTCTAACTTCAAATATCTCCCATGTATTCAGACTTTTTCAACGCCGTTTTTCTATTCATTATGACTATTTTAAAAATTTTAATTATTAAATCGAAAATGTCAATGAAAATTACTACTGGATTGTAAGTAGCAAAGCCCAATAAGTGTATGAGTTGATGTATTTTACAAAAAAACCGTAATAATTTTGAAATTTTTGATAATTTTTTTTTCTTTTTAGAAAAACTGTAGGTGTATTCAGACTTTTTCAAAGCACTGTACATGTGAAACATAACTTTGATAATGAAAGTCAAGTTAACTATGGCTAACTATGGTTTTAGCAGCATATTTGTAAGCATGGCCCAAGGTACAAGGTGGCTGTTTCAAGGTACATGAGCATATCGTACCATGATCCACATATTGCATCTTTATCAGGTGAGTTGGTGGGTTACATATATATGATAATTATGTCAATAAGATATCAAAGCATTAACTGAGACAGGCGACCCCATAAAAATGTTATTAGGGCTAAAGCTACAATAATTTTTCAAAAAAGTGGCCCTAGGTACAACAGTCCCCCCTATCTATTCAGAGGCTGCATAGATACTAGAGTTTCCAAATATTCTACTTTATCAAGTATTCGAATATTGAGTAGTAACATTCAAAATATTCGAATAATTTGAATTGTGACAAAACAATGTAAAGCCCACCACACACGATCAGTTTGGTGTGTCAGCTCGGGGTGTGCACATCGATGTGTTGAATTTGGTGTGAAGGAATGAATTGCCCACACACGATCAGTGAAACGTCATGTGACGTCATTTGATTGTCTGCATCAACCAGTAATTATACCGTTACCATGGTGCAGATGACGTTTATCCATGTTTGGGCATGCACAGAACAAAAAAAAGTGAACAATTGATGTAAGCAACCCCACACACGCTCAATTCGGGTTGACGTCAGTCCCAATTGACACACCAATGTGATAAAATTTCTTCACACCGTCAGTTAAAATTTTTGGTGTGAGCAAAAACTTTTTTTGCACACACACGTCAGTTCAGTGTGTGCACACTGAATTGACACACCAAATTGATCGTGTGTGGCAGCCTTAAAAGTTTTATTCAAGGATAATTAAAATGAGTAGGGTAACTTATCTACATAAGAAAAAGGATAAAATAATTATAAAATATAATTTATTTCACTTAATAATAACAAGTGAAGTGTTACAGGGCAGTGATTAAGCCAGCTATGAAGACTCAAAGCCAGTTAAGAAGGTCAACTGAATGAAAGCTGAAATGCAAATGATATGGTACAAGAGTGAGGTGTCGAGAGCTGATAGAATTAGGAAGGAGTATATTAGGGGTAGCTTTGGGCTACGGAACGTCAAGCAAAATGATATAGAGTATCACCTTATCCCACCTGTGGCAGGGTCAGGTCTATGGGTCCTAGCCCTCCACTGCCGTCTATCTCCCACCAGATCCCCACCCACCTCACTGGTCTCCCCCTGCAATGGGTGCTCCCAACCGCCTGCATTCCTGTAACAGACTTAATGTACTTGCATTGTATTTACGTGGCTCTTCTTCACTGCCCAACACTCTGCTTCATGTAGAATAGCTGGTCTAACTACTGCCCTGTAAAACTTGCCTTTCATCTTTATTGAAACCCTCCTATCACACAAGTCTCCACCTGCCTGTCTTTACTTCAACAGTCCCTCATTCATTCTTTGGGTCACATCCGCGTCTTTCATCATGCAGTATGATGTCGACATTTGCAAGATACAGTATTTCATTAAAAATTTTCATTAAATTTTTTCCGAATATTATTTGAATAATTTCTCAAATATTCGAATATAATATAGTCCCAAACAGGCGGAATATATTTGGATACCGAAATAATAGACAACTAATAGACACTACAGTAATGCAGCGATTTTTGGCCATCAGCAGTACCCAATTTCAGGAGTAATGCAGTTCTTTAATGTCTTTAAACTCACATAAAATCAAAATGCTGTAATGCCATAACCCGTAGCCCTACGAAAATTTAGCAAAATAAATATTTTAATTTTTTCTTTCGACACACTAGTGCGGGCCCAAGGCGGTTGCCTCGGTCGCCTTGCCCTTAGGCCGGCCCTTCCCAATTTTCCCACGCAGCCACCCATGTCAGCACTAACTGGTGTTGTGTTGCTTAACTTCAGTGATGAGATAGAACTGTTGTACCGAATGCAATAAGCCGCTCCCGGCATTCATCTGTCTCTCCATACTGATTTTACTTACTATGAGTATTCAGGCAACAAGTGTTTCCTTGTAACTCTATACTCATGGTTGGAAAAAATGGGAACATCCAGTAATACAAGAACAAAAGTTGGAAATTGTGTATATTTTCAATTTTTAAGATCAAATTGTAATAAAATATTAATCAAATATACACCAATACCTCGAATAGTCCAACCTGCACTATAGTCAGCATTGTAATTACAAAGCAACTCCAAACCCCCTTCTCCCCTATGGCACCTGTGCCTCTCAATGGAGGACAAACGGACAATATATTATTGGAAGGTACTTTTCCGCACCCGCTTGCCGAACAAGGTCGAAAACCCTATGCATATTTATAGTCGCGACGATAAACTGACGCGTCAGTTTACTGTTCTCGTTGGGGCGCTCCACCAAAGCCAAAAAATTTTGCCTTGTCAACCCTTTGCATAGTTTGTTTGTTTGTTTTGGTTTTAGGGCCCATCAACTACAATGGTCATTAGGGCCCCCTTTGCATAGTAATGATGGTTCTTTTACGTGCAAGTGCCATCATACACCACACGGAACCTCCATTTTACTTCTCATTCGAAAGAAGGCGCACTGGAGGCATCTCTCTCGCCCCAAAGTAGCTAACCCACTTCGGTCAAGTATCGACCCGAGAACCGTTGATGCAGTTACGGAGCACGTCTGCTTTCGTCTCCCCCTGTCCCGGGTGCTACCAACCACCTGCATTCCTGGAATGAACATAATGAGGGAATGTAATAATACTTTTTAATAAATAAAATAAACACAAAAACTAAAATTCAAAATTGTGTGCTATGCCTTTCAGAAAGTCCATTAAATTTCTATTGTTGATGTCCTCCACAATTAACCCGCCGCGGTGGTGTAGTGGTTATCACGCTCGGCAACTACGCCAGTAGTTCTAGGTTCGATACTGGGCCGTGGTGGGTCGGCTTCTTTAGGGCGAGAGAGAAGCCGCAAGTGCGCCTTCTTTCGGATGAGAAGTAAAACCGAGGTCTCGTGTGGGTGTACAATGGCACTTGCATGTAAAAGAATTCTCTCTACTACGCAACGGGTAGATGAGGCAAAATTTCCAGGTGTAGGAGCTCGCCCCCCCTGGCGTCGGTAGCATTCCCCAACGAACACTAGACCAACGATGAATAAGCGTGGGGGTGCAACTTTGGCCGGCAACCGGATGCAGAAAAATCTATGACCAATATATCACCCCGTGTCCATTCAGAGGGACAAATGGGTACCCGACCCTGCCATAGTCGGGAAAAGGGTTAGGAGTTGCTTTTGCTTGTTGATGTCTTCCACAATATTTAGAATTCTTGCCGAAATTGCCACATATTTCTTATATGCAAAAATAAATTAAAATTCCATTGCCATCTCAGGGGCGAAATGTTTGGGGTCGAAACGTCCGAGGAGCGAAATGTGTGGGAGCGAATGTTCTGGATCCCTCCTCAATCTTATCATACACAATGTAATCAGCAACATAATGTCAAATTAAGCTCCTTTCATAAGAAAACAAATAAAGGGGACGCACGCTGGGTGCTCTGGTGCGCACCCCCGAAATCGCCCCAAGAACACATAGAACCATCTAACCCAGAGGAAAAATAGGGGCGGGCAATCCAACCTTCACTCAAGGGTCATTACATATTCATTACATATTATACACAGATGAATGAATGCAGCGGCCTTCATAAATAATAAAAGTTCCCCACCCTGGCCTAGACGTGAAAGATACGCCTAAAAGTAAACATAAGGAAGACAGATTTTTTTTAGCTTTCAATACGGAAGGGAAGGAAAATAACGGCGACACACTCTCTAGTGGCAACGTGGTGACAAAGGAGCTAGAGGTAAAGTACTTAATATCAGTGTTCCAGAACAATGGGGAGAACAACTCGGATATGATGCGAAGAAACAATGGAGGGTGGTTGAAGTGGACACAGGCAAGTGGAGTCTTGTGTGACAGAGGATCCCAATAAAGTTGAAAGGGAAGTTTTATAGGGCAGTTGTTAGGCCAGCTATGTTATACAGAGCACATTAGTGGGCAGTGAGGAAGAGTCACATAAATAAAACGCAAATAGCCGAGATGCGAATGCGTTCGGTCTATGAAAGGAATGCAGGAGGTTGGCAGAACCCGGGGCAGGGGAAACCAAAGCAGACGTGGGGTCAGGTTGATCTTAGGATGTGGTAGTGTGTGGGGTGGACAGAGAGCTAGATACCACAGGCGGGTTAAATGTAGGAGGAATGATATGACTCTTTGGCACTAGCAGTGACAAGCTAGAGTCTTCTCAAGTGTTAAGCTGTGTATACACTAGCAAGTTAATTGCAGAATTTCTTGAACAATTTCTTCTAATGCTGTATACACTGCTTGCATGTTTTGTTGCCAAAGTGCCTTCTGCAAGTAGGTGAGCTGCAAGTACTTGAAAGACTGTTTGCACCTGGATGGCAATATGGTTGATGGGAGTAGGTGAGTGGGTCCCTCAGTGCATGGTATTTGTTGTTGATGTAGGAAGTCTTGATGAGTCTCGAGAGGATGCACAACAGGGCTTACAACACATTACAACAGCAATGATGAAGGGGGTGTGAAGGTGAACGCAAAGAAAACAGAGTACACTTAGCTTTCAGTTGGAGTGGCCAGGACCAAGGGGGTATGGTTCGTTGTGGGAATGAGGTGATACCAGTGATAAAGAAGTTTCAGTATCTAGGATCAGTGTTTCAGAGCAATGGGGAAATTGACTCAGACATTAGGGATTTTGAAATTAGATGGGACGAATGTAATGAAAGACGAATACAAGGTGCCAATTCGTCCTCTTATGTTTCGTCTGGGCTTACGTTTTGCAACATTGCAATTATCCGTTCCCAATAATTGTGTGCCATCTAGTGAGAGCCAGACAAAAGATTTTGCTATATGGCAGAAGCATTAAGCAAAAAAAGAATGAAAATATCATTAAAAGAAAAATTTTTGTAACATTTGAATTGTACAGAGCATTGCATACAAGGTAAATTATATCTCTATAAAAAACTTTTGGGGATCATCACTTTTATTTTCCATTTTTTTATGTTTTTATCCTTCTGTTGCTTCGTTTAAAAAAATGGATGCCAGATTTCACACTGGTGAGTAACATGCGCATGTGCGGCCATATAGCCAATCACAGGCAAGCCAATTCGTCGCAAAAAAGGAGGAAGTTTATTTTGGTTTCTTTCGTCCTCATAATACAGTGGAAGGACGAGAAGTGTGTTCACTTTTCGTCTTTCGTCCAGGAACGCCCACATCGCGAGTAATTGCAAAATCCCTATTAGCCATATAATCAATACAGGATTGCTAAAGTGGAGACAAGCAAGCGGAATGCTGTGTGACCGCTGGGTCCCAATTAAGCTGAAAGGTAAAGTTTACAAAACTGTAGTTAGGCCCCCTAGTGGAATGCTGTGTGACCGCTGGGTCCCAATTAAGCTGAAAGGTAAAGTTTACAAAACTGTCGTTAGGCCCACTATGCTATGTGGTTCAGAGTTTTGAGCAGTTAAAGGAAGAACCACAAGAGGAGAATGCAAGTGGCCAGGATGCACATGCTGTGTTACATGAGTGGTGTGTCACATGCCAAATCTTCAACGAGTATGTTAGCGGTAGCTTGGGGGTGGGTGAATAGATTGAGGTGGTATGGGCATGTGATGCAAATGGGGGGAGGAGTTTATTCGGTACATTATGAGACAGCAGGTGGTTGGTGGAAACAATAGTAAGGGGAGACTAAACCAGAGGGTATAGGTGGGAGTGGAGGATTTGAACCCACAGACCCAACCCCACCATAGGCGGGATAAGGGTGTGATGAATTCAGGATTTTGCTCATATATGGAAATGAGCCTAATTATTTCGTTTCTTGTCCATGTTTTTCTAGATTGTCCATGTTTTCAGCCACTGGCAAAAAAAAAACTTGCTGAAAACGTATCAAACCAAGCTTGATAAGTTGCAAGTTAAAAAATGGTGTCTACACGTGGTGACTTCCCACAACTTTCGCAAGTTTAAAAAATTCTGCAAGCTGACTTGCTTTGCTGTCTACACGCTACAGTGCACTTGCTAAAGTCAACTTGTGCAAGTTTTATAGCTAGTGTACACACAGCCACTTTCAGCGACCACTAATGACAGTCACATGCTGCAGACTGCGTTTCCAACTGAAACTCAATAGGAGCAGCGCAGATGCGGCGTTTGCACCAGCGTTACTGAGCCACAAGCTGCAGCAGTGGCCATATATCGTGACTTGTGGCTGGTGGTGGCGATTTTCCTATTGCCACAAGCACGAGATCTCGTTGCTGCCACCTGTAGCAGCCACTGGTGGCAGTGTACAGCAACTAATGGGCGCCACCAGTGGCCGTTGCAAGTGGTTGTGTGACGTACGTGTGTCTGCAACGTGTGTTCGCCACAAGTGGCTGTGTGTACAAGTGCCTCCTCAATTTCTACGCTCTATTATAAATCAAGTAGAACGATTTAAATTTCAATATATAGAACTAATTAATAATGTAAGAATATGAAATTTGAAATTTTCCCGTGGATAGGTACTTCAAACAGTCTGGTATATTTTCAATTAGTCCGGGAAGCGAGTGGAACCAATTAACCTGACTATGTGAGTCATTACTGCATAACAAATGCCAATTTTGTCCAAAATGCAAAGAACATTTAAACTGCTGACCGAGTCAAGTCTGGGAGCAGGTGGTCCTTTCCTCCATCCTCTACACCGGCATACAGAAGGTAGGAGTGGGGGATGTAGAAGAGGGAAAATTAGTAGCACCCAACGTTCCCAACCAACCACCCATGTCATTACTAACTTGGGTTGCATTGCTTAACTTCAGTGATCTGACGAGAATTGGTGCGTCCCATGCATTTCACTCACTCTAACGCAATTAATGGGTGATGTGAACATTTCGGAAATATAGGGTGAGGTGGAGTCTAGAAGACTCCTAAAATGAAAAATTGATAAACTATTGAAATATGTCACTTTTCCGAAAAATTCTGTAACACTGTTATTGGAATGGATGTTAAAATTCATTATTCAGAGGTTTTATGAAATTATGAGGGATATTTTTTTTTCAAGGTCCGTTCGGTTGCAAAATGGAAACCAGAGTAAAAATCCAAAGTTTTTTATTTCGAACATGTAGGTACACATTCCAGCGCTCTCTCTAGATATTCACCTTGCCGACTGAGACATTTATCCTAGCTTAGTAGCAACTTTCCTATACCCGTGTCAATGAAGGTAGCCGCCAGTCCTTTCAGCCAACTCTGTACACTGGTCTATATCTCGTTTCAGCAGTGGCGTCACTGGGGGAGGGGTGTGTGCTGCACCAGGTGACAACACTCACCATGAGAAAAGCGCATGACGCCACAGCAGAAGAAACGGCTTTTTTGGGTGGAGAGGGGGGGGGGGTGACACCATGGTGTCAACAATCCTAGCTACGCCACTGTGTTTGAGTCAAACTTCTGTCTTCCTAGCCAGCGTTTCATGTTAGCAAAGAGACGGAAGTAAGAGGGAATCAAGCCAAGGCTGTATGGTGGTTGCTAGGAGGACAGAAGTTTGCTAACATGAAACGCTGGTTAGGAGGGAAGAAGTTTGACTCAGAGGAGCTGAGAGAGACTGTACACTAACCTATACACTAACCTACCTGTACACTAACCTATAAAACCTGCTCTAACTTCTCCTTACTGGAAGTGCTCTCACTCCTTCTTTCCTGCTCTCACTTTTCCTTCCCTGGGTGCCTCAAATAACCTGCATGCCCATATTGCACCTAATTCACTTCCTCTCTTCACATCACATGCAAATGTCGTCTAACACCTTTTCCATGGTGCTCCCTACACGTGGGTTCCCTCAAATGTACTCGCTACTAATTCTATCTGTTCTTGCCATCCATTTCATACACTGTAGCATCCGCATTTCAGCCACTTGAATTTTCTGTTCGTTGATCATCTTTGCTGCCCAACACCCTGATCCATGCTGTATGGATCAGGGTCTCTTCTCTCACTCATGTCTATTTACAATCCAACCCCCCCCCCCTACATTGATCCTATGGGTCACGTCCTTCACACTCTTTCTTTATACTCATGCCCAAGCCTTAGGTGCCCTTCAGTGCATCCTCTAAGTCAGGCATCTCAAATAAGCGGCCCGCGGGCCATATGCGTCCCACGATGGTCTTTTGTGCGGCCCGCAGAGAATTTTGAGAATTATAGGCACATTGAAAAAAATGACAGTAAACGAATTACATTCGATATAAAACGTTAGTGTCAGGGCCCGCTCTAGGGGGGGGTGCAACCTGGGCATTAGTTCGAGGCGCCATTTTGGCTGTAAGTGTGAGAAAAACTGCTGCTTGAACTTGAATGATATTCTTAGGGGGCGCCAACTTGTCTTTTTGTCCGAGGCGACGTAAGCGCTAGATCGGACCCTGGTTGTATTATTTCATACATTTTAAAAAATGTACACAGCACTTCTTATATATAGGTACAGTAGTTTACACAACTTAGGTCATAGTGCATGTGGCCCGCAGAAAGTTTCACTGTTGTAAATATGGCTCTCCAATAAAGTGAATTTGAGACCACTGCTCTAAGTCATAAAGCTTCTCTACATCATCAGCAATTATCACGACTTGGGTGCTAATTCCCAACTTCAGTCAACAGTTAGTCCATAATTAGAATGAATAGTTATGGGCTTAGTGTGGAATCTTGAAGCACCACAACAGCACTTTTAAGCCTCCATTATTTCCTGAAGTAGTCCATACCATGTCTGTGGAACCATCATACATAGCATGCACTATTCTAATATCATTCGCAATAAGAATTAAGAACTGGTTCCCTCTCCGATGCTTTGTAGGGAGAAAAATTTAATAAATATTCACCTTGACAAATTGGTCTCGTAATGACCAAAGGATTAAAATAAGAAAAGAATTTTTTTCCAGATTGTTAATTTTGATTTTTGTAAAGATACTTACAAATACATGAAAGAGTTAATGAAGAAAAGTTGCATAAAGAGAGAAGTGGAGTCTCACAAACTTTGGAGGAAAAGTTACATAAAGGGTGAGGTGGAGTCCCACAGACTGCAATGTGCCTGTAGCTAAGAGCCATTTGCAGGTATAGGCTTTATAGGTATGGGTAAAATTAAGCCCCTTGATTCCTTATGTCATTATATGAAGGTACTGAAAGACCCAAGGATGGCTGGAGATAAATAAAAAAACTGCAACAAAAAATTGATGGCAAGGAGTCTCACAGACTCCACCTCTCCCATTAAGGGTTAACAAGTAATCAATTCTGAATACTTACTTGCAATCCTTATACATCTGCAAAAGTTGTTTCATCGCTCCAAACGTCTGAAGGGCTGGATTTTGCGTAAATATTTCTTCTAGTCTTGCCATAGACGTTCTCGCATTTTCAATGTTTGCTGCTAATTTGACACGTAGAGTCTTGTCATCATCCACCTCTAGCTCGCTTTCGAAGACGATCACAGATGAATAATGCACAATTCACAACCATCAATTGAAATCCACAATATATTCCATTACCTTCCCTCAGGAATCGTGGTTAATTCCAATTCTGATTCCGTTTCCCAACTGTCATCAGACGCCTCAGCATCATCCCATAATTCTCCTTCATCTGAGTCGTATTCCCCAACTTTGTATAAATCTTGGGGGTAGCAAAAGGATTTTTCGGAATTTACCCAAGATACTTCTACCATTCCATTTGGATGAACGTCTAATACTTGGCCAGCTGTACAGAGAGGATTTTCATTCTAAATTAAATTCCACAAAGTAGCTTTTAACAATCGAACTGCAAGTACATCAGATGCTGTAACAAGCAACTCAAATACATATATTACTTCAAAGTTAGCAACTCTAATGATGACTGATCCAGGTCGATATTTAAAATCTGGATGATCTTTTAAGTCATAAACACTCACTTCCTCTTCTTGAATAACAACAGGACTTCAAAGAGATTACAAGAAAGTCTTAGTGAGATAACCCAGTATTTCCGTTCATCCCACTTTAGTTAGCAAAAGAACTATAACAACCAAGGCTCAGCTCCTTCCGTGTACGTTTTCATCCACTGAACTGAAGCTGTCCGTCCGGAATGATCAACTTTTTGCACAACTCCATAGTCATGAGGATTTAAATAATCTACAAATAAAACATACGAATTTCAAGCAAGCATTTGACGAATAAAACGAATATAATGCAGAAATACGTGTGGTCTTCAAATACGAAATTTCAGAACAGTGCACCTCCAAAGATAGGGAGCATTTATAACAAATCCTCATCCAACGTTAAATTTTAGATTATCCAAAAAAGCAGGTCTTTGGAGGGCAATTTAGTAACCTAAGACCAGACCATTTCACTACATAACGTTCAAACCTTTGTTTTCAACAACGAAGTCTCCAGGAAAAAACTCTTGATCGTCTAAGTGATGAATGGGATACAAAGCTGTAGACGACACATCTGACTCGATGGTACCATCCTGACGAAAAATGCATAAAAAATTTTACTTGTAAAAGTAGTAAATTAATTATGCTCAGAGAACTTCACACGTACTTGCCAGACAACTTCGGCACAGGACATTGTTGCAAGTGTCTCAACTACAACCATATCACCAGGTTTAAGATTAATGTCCTGCTGAATCCTTCTTCTAGCTCTTTTTAATTTCTTATTCTTCAGAACTTTAGTTACCAAAGTTGGGCGACTTTTAGGTTTTTGAATTGCTGGAAAGTGAATTAAGGAATTACAGTATTTACGAGAACGTCAGAAAATAAAACGCCACAGCAAATTTAGCAGCAGTATAATCTCAATATCTCGGTAATTTCAATTTAATTTAGGCTGGTCAACAAGCCCTTATCCCGCCTGTGGAAGGTTCGGGTCTCCGGATTAAAGCCCACCACTCCGCTATCTCCTACCAGGTCCCCGTCCACCACACACTAATTAGAACAACCTGTTCCACCCCAGGTGCTGCCAACCTCCTGCATTCCTTTAATAGAACTAACGACCTCCCTTCTTCTCATTACGTGTCCATACCCCCGTCAACCTTCCCTCCCTCATTTTCTCCGCGATTTTCCCCATTCTCAGGCTATCTCTAATATACTCATTCCTGAGCTCTCGGCACCCAGCTCGTGTACCGCAGCATTCGCATCTCGGCTACTTGCAATCTATCCACGTAGCTGTTCCTCACTGCCCAACACTCTGATCAGTACAACATGCAGGCCTAACCACTGCCCTGTAAAACTTCGCTCACAACTTTATTGGGACCTTCCTATCACACAGGACTCCACTTGCCTATCGCCCTTCAACCATTCCCAATTGATTCTATGGGTCACATTCGAGTGTGTCCCGACTGTATTGGAACAGACTTCTTTGAATAAAAATAAATTAACATCATCATCATACCCTTATCTCGCTTGCAGCAGGGTCGGTACTACGGGTTCCAGTCCTCCACTTCACCTATCTCCCACCAGGTCCCCGTCCATCCCACACATTACCATATAATAATGGACAACTTGCTCCCACGTCTGCTTCGGTCACCCCCAACCCAGGGTGATTCCAACCACATGCATTCCTGAAATGGACCGAACGACCTCCTCCTCTCCTCTTGGTATTGCGTGTCCATACCACCTCACCCTATTCTCCCCATTTTGTCGGCGATGTCAACCACCCTCTACACTACCTCTAATACACTCCTTCCTAATTCCATCAACTCTCTACACTCCACTCAGGTACCAAACAGCATTCACATCTCGGCTACTTTCATTCTATTGATTGGCTCTACCTCACCGCTGAACACTGATCCATATCGCATAGCAAGACGAAGCACTAATGGAGCAAATAGACAACAAACTTATACAGTAATAATATTGAAAATAGAACATTTATTTTATGTAATACATCAGTGTGAAATTTGCTGTTGTTTATGAGACGATAAACTAATTCTAATTGTATACACTGCAAGCAGCCCTGATAGGCCTGCTGATATAATCACGCTTGGATCACTTAAAATTGCACGGTTGGTCACAGCTTTGCCACAACTGTCCGAAGTGCAGTGAAACCTCTCTAATTGGAACACCTGTGGGAGCTGGCCAAAGTGTACCCATCAGAGGGGTATGGGACACTAATAATACTGTTGTTTAATTTATTCAGTTACAGTACATATATTGTTTTATATCGTGTTTTCTTTTTAAACTGAAAAAAGGCATTGTATAATATTATATTTCACAAAATTCTTGAGGTACACAAATTTAATTTATTCAAACAAATCAAATAAGGGTAGTACCATTACATGTACCCATTACAGAGGGGATTTTCTGTAAATGGTGACATGTATTAGGTGTACCAATAGATGGGTGTAACCATTACAGAGGTGGTTTTCTGAAAAGTGGTGGCATGTATTAGGGGTAACAATAGAGGGGTGTACCCATTACAGATGTGTACCGTTAAGAGGGGTAGTAATAGCATAAAGCCTAAGGGCGAAAAATCGGTGCCTGAAACATCTGTACCGATATGAGGGGTGTACCCACACAGAGGTTTTATAGTCCGCGCACCCAAAGAGTGCAGTTGGGAAAAATGAACTGCCCCAAGAATAGGGGAATAAGGTGCATTTACAATGCCCATCACAGCTTGACCACACTTGACCAAGCTTTGATGAGCATTGTAAAACTTGAAATGTATGGACAATGGGATAAAGGCCAAGGGGGTGAGGGGCGCAACTTATAAATGCATTACATTTAAGGGGGCGGTGGAAAAGGACCCGATTGCCTAGGGCAGTGGTGACGAACCTTTTTTGAAGACGGGTCACAATGTTAAAAACAAAAAGTTATCCATGGGTCAGGTGCAAACACTATTTAATTTTATGAATAAAAATAAATTATTATTACTAGCAAATCAAGTTTATAAAGTTTAACAATGAATAAAGGGTGAGGTCTGTGGGTTCGAGCCCTCCACTCCCACCAGGTCTCCATCCACCCCACACACCACCATATTCTTACAGACAACATGCTCCCACGTCTGCCTTTGTAAAGTAGCAAATAGAGAACAAACACCTCCTAACCCTTTTCCCGCCTATAGCAGGGCTGGGTACCCATCTTGTCACTCGGAATTGCTCCCTATATTGATCAGTGTTTTTCCACAGCCAGTTTCCGACCAAAACTGCAATTCCTCTGCTTATTTATCGTTGGGTCTACTTTTCGTTTTGGAATTCCACTGACGCGTCCCAGGCGCTCCTTGCCGTTACAACGCCAGGGAGTGAGCTCCTGCACCTGGAAATGTTATATATACCCAGAGGCGTTCCAACATAGTGTGCCATGTGTGCAATGCACACAGGCATTCTACTTGGCGCACAACTAGCTTCTTAGATCCAGCCCCCTGATCTGCGATAGCCAGGGATAGGATGTGAAAGAAATTGCACCCGGGGCCTCATTCCCAAAAGAGGTCGACCCACCTTGGTCCATTATTGAACCTAGAACTACTGCCGCAGTTACCAAGTGCACTACCCACTGCACCACCGAGGATTTAGAGCGCCAGGGCGCCTGTGTGCATTGCACACATGGCACACTGTTGGAACGCCTCTGGGTATATATGACATTTCCAGGTGCAGGATCTCGCTGCCTGGCGTTGCAACGCCAAGGAGCGCCAGAGACCAGGGGTGGGTCTACATAGGGACTAATAGGGCTTAAGGTGTAGGCCCCCAAGTGTCAAGGGGCCCCACAAAAATTGAATTATCATAAACATTTAATACTTTTTGATATACAGTGAGCACTTATCATATCTTAAAAATAGTTAACATTAATAATATAATAATAATGATTATTTATACTATTATTCATTGAATTTTAATCATTGTGACATTATTGAACTTCAATAAGCCCTAAGCCACGAGTAACCTAGATCCGCCCCTGCCAGGGACGCCTCAGTGGAATTCCAAAACGAAAAGTAGACCCGCCGATAAGTAACCATATGGATTGCAGGTTTGGTCGGCAACTGGCTGTGGAAAAACACTGATCACTGTAGGGAGCCATTCAGAGTGACAAGAAGGGTACCCAACCCTGCCATAAGTGGGAAAAGGGTTAGGAGATGCTTTGTTCTCTATTTGCTACTTTAGTGCAGCCAAGTTGAATTGGACACACCAGTTCCCATGAGATAACTGAATTAAGGATCAAAAGCCCATGTCAATACCAACATGGGTGGTTGTTAAAGAACGTTTGGTGCCGCAAATTAACCCTCTCCTTCGTCCTATCACCTACTTCCCCATCTCCCACGGGCAGCCTTCTAAGGATTCGTCCTGTTATGGCTGCCTAGATTACTCCCCAACCCATGAAACTAATCTAATCAAAAAAGGCAGACATGGAAGCATGTTGTGTGGGGTGTGGATGGGGACCTGGTGGGAGATAGGTGGGAGTGGAGGGCTAGAATCTGCAGACCTGACCCTTTATTCATTATTAAACTTCATAAACTTTATTCATTATTAATAATAATGTATTTTTATTCATTAAATTAAATAGTGGTTGCACCTGACCCATGGAAAACTTTTTTTTCCAACATTTTGTTTTTAACTTTGAGACCCGTCTTCAAAAATGGTTCGTCACCAACGCCCTAGGCAATTCGGTCCTTTGCCACCACCCCCTTATATGTAATGCATTTGTAAGTTGTCCAGGCACCCTTTGCCCCTTTGGCCTTTATCCCATTGCCCATACATTTAAAGTTTTACAATGCTCATCAAAGCTTGGTCAAGTGTGGTCAAGCTGTGATGGGCATTGTAAATGCACCTTATTCCCCTATTCTTGGGGCAGTTCATTTTTTCCAACTGCACTCTTTGGGTGTGCGGACTATACTTCTTGGACCTACTTCACTAGCTCGCCGCTCGAGAGTATGCCATCAATGTTTTCCTCCCCTTTCACAAAGAAAACAAAAAACTCCGAAACAATATGTTCCCATTATTTCCCTGCCCTTGACAATTGAAAACGGAATACAGTGAGGTCTCATTTTACGCAGGGGATACGTTCCTCAGAACATCGCGTGAAAAGAAATCGCGTTAAAAAAGACTAAGTCTATGGAAAAATTGGGGATACGTTCCATAATTTTTAAAATTCGTGTAACTCCGAAATTATGAATTAAAACTAATGTAAAAGCGCATAAAAAAATTTTGTTGACGTTAAAAAAATGGGTCTCTTAATAAATTCCTTTGAGAAGCTGAAAATAACTTACAGCAAAATCTCACATAGTGCTCGCTGATTATACGTGAAACATAGGGTCATTTAGTGCGGACTATATGCGAGGGCGGACTATAAATGTAACCCAGGGCTCTCAATGAAACCTGCTCTTCATTTTCTGAACATTTTATTACACTTAACAACACGATTTTACACAGTACGTTCTTATTTCTATGATAATGCAATATTCATGTTCAAATTCATTTGATCCCATTGCCCCTACAAGTTGCGCCACTGGTTACAGTAGGAATTTGAAAGTTGGGACTATACATGAGTGCGGATTACATTTGAAATATATCCATCGCTAATGCGGACTATACACGAGTGCGGACTATATTTGAGGTGCGGATTTTACGTGAGACTTTACGGTACATAAATTCTTAAATAAAATTGCATTTAAATACCACTCGTTTTATTTTATAAGAAAGTAATATAAATTTACATGATTTTAATCACTATCACTATCTGATAAGAGTATCCACCGTTTGTGAACAGGTTCCAAATCACTTTGCATTGATGATTCTACTAATTGTTTATGCAATTCACGATATCCAGAAGCACAGTTCTGCAGCTCACGTTGGAATTTAAAGTCCCTTTCAGAATTGGGGTCATTAACAAGAAAATGATTTTTTAATTTGCTGCATAGATGAAGACCATCTCGAATTATTTCTGAAGTGAGAGGGGTTGGGGTTTTCCTCAATATCACTTTTACTTTCTGTATTCGCTGCATCTAAAGCTAGTGCAACAATCTCATCATTATTTAACACATCATCCACCAGCAGTTCTTCTACATCATCATGGTTGAATTATTAAAACATTCTCTGCCAATATCATGTGCCAAACTTATAATTTCCATCGAAAGTGTTGATGTTTCAATGATTGTATTGTTTGTAATACATCCTGGCCAAACCTTTTTCCAACAGGCATTTAGAGTTGCTGGTTTCATTTCAGCAGAAGCAGATGCAACTTGAATTATACAATCAAATATAGAATATTGTTTCCACACGTCTTTTACTGTCAAGGACTCATTTCTAATTTATTCAATATGAATTTGTAAGCCCGCTTAATGTAATAATTTTTGAATGTTGAAATTATGCCTTGATCTAATGGCTGAAGATTGATGTTGTTGTTGTTTGTGTTTCAGGGCCCATCGATTACAAAGGTCATTAGGGCCCAGAAAGACAATCACCATGGTGGGGGGGGGGGTGTAAAAGGCCAACCCACCATGAAGATAATAAATAAGGGCAAAAGCCCACTAAGGGTAAAAATAGTAAAAGGCAAAAGCCACAAAAATAACCAGGAGTAAATAAAGGCAAAAGCCAAAACAGATAAAGCTAAACAGGCAAAATCCTAAACAGAAAAAGCTAAACAGGCAAAATCCTAAACAGACACAAATAAAGGCAAAAGCCAAACACATACAGTAAAAAAGGCAAAGGCCTACTAGACACTAACATAGAAGGGCAAAAGCCAAAACAGACACAAAAAAGGAAAAGGCAAAAGCCAAAAAGAAGAATAAAAGGAAAGGATGCCAATACAAAAATATTGCCAAGATTAAATGTTGTGAAAGAGGCCAGCCTCTTTTACAAAAACAAGCGAGCTCTCCACCCCCTGGGGGTTATCCCCAATTGATGTTCAGAGCTCTGGGCTGACTCCCAGTCGACATCTAAGTTCACAGTATCTCTCACAGTGCCTAAATATATGTACCACTGTGTGAGTCTCCCAAAAGAAGTCACACCACAGTTCATCCTCACCCCGTAGTATGTAGGAGTGGGTGAGGAACATGTGACCAACTCGCAGCCGAGCAAGCACAACCTCCTCCCTCCGCGACTGGTGGCAAAAGGACACCCAGTGCACTGGAGTGTCCTTCAGTGTGCAGAGTTTGTTGGTGGTCTCCGAAAACCACTGCGACCGCCATTGTTCATGGGCGGCCTGCCTAACCATCAGGAGAGCGTCAGAGGAGGGGACAGTAGTGTCAGGTACATATGGCAGGTGGGCCACCTGCCGGACATGGGCATCTCTGCCCTCTCATTGCACATGATGCCAACATGCCCCAGGACCTACATAAACAACACTGTCTTGCCCTGCTTGCAAATTGTGAGCAGTGAACTATGCACACCCTGAACGATGGCATGTCTACTATACAGGGTGTGCAACAGCTGGAGGGAGGATAGGGAGTCAGTCGCAACCACAAAGTGTTGGTGATTCAAACGTTGGATGAGTTCCAGTGCCCTGTGCAGAGCGGTGAGCTCTGCAGTTAAGACACTGGTGACGCCTGGAAGGCAGAACCCTATGAGGTGACCAATTGTATAGACTGACCAACCCACAGAGGTACCATTCTAAGACCCATCCGTGAAAACAAAAACATGGCCCTGATAGGTCAGAGAGAGAGAGAGAGAGGCGTCCAAACTCTTGTTGGTACACCAACCTATCAGTATTGGCTTTCAGAAGGGCCATGAGTGTCAAATTAAAACTTGGCTCTGGTATTGTCCAGGGTGGCAGAGGCCAGCAGTACAGGGCTGCACCGTAGGTAGAGTCACACCCAGGCCAGTGAGACCATCCATCCACAGAAGCCAAACGGAGGGGAAACCCCTGGCCGGCGGTTGAATGCCTGTCGCAGAGTGCACCTAACAATGGCTGGGTGTGTAGGGTGCTGTGGCTGACCTTTCAGCCGCAAAATATATGCAGCTGCCAAGCACTGCCGCCACCCAGTCAGTGGCGGTTCACCACACTCAGCGTAAAGGCCGAGCAGTGGACTTGTGTGGAATGCCCCAACAGACATCTGGATGCCAGCATGATGTATACTGTCCAGCATCCGGAGAGTTGATGGAGCGGCCAGGCCATAAACGACAAAGCCATAGTCGAGACGTGATCGAACGAGTGATCGGTAGAGCCAAAGCACCGAAGCCAAAGCACCAAAGCATCGATCAGCCCCAAAACCAGTTTTCTGCAGGCACCGCAGAATATTAAGAGAGTGAAGGCACTTAGCCCTGAGCTCCTTCAAGTGTGGGACCCATGTCAGACGGCTGTCAAAACGGAGACCAACTGGGAGGAGGTGCCCCTTCAGGGTAAGCTGAGGCTAAGGATGAGGCCCTCGCTTATGACAGAAGTGCATGACTGTTGTTTTCTCAGGGGAGAACTTATAGCTGCATGATTTGGCGAACTCATTGGCACTATTGAGTGCCAGTTGCAGTTGACGCTCAATGCCATGCATTGTGGCAGCCTGGTACCAGAGGAAAAAGTCGTCCACAAATAGGGACGGCTGTACTGGGGGGTAAACAGAGAATGGTAAACTGTTCACTGCAACAGCAAAGAGCGTCACACTCAAGACGCTCCCTTGTGGGACACCATTCTCCAGCAGGAAGGCCAAGGAGTAGGTGTTACTCACATGCACTCTGAAGGTCTGGTTGGATAAAAAGCTATGGAGGAAAAGAGGCAAATTACCCCTGAGCCCCCACTGGTGCAAGGTCTCAAATATACCATGGCGCCATGCGGTATCATATGCCTTCTCCACTCCAAGTGCTGTTGGTTGGGAAAGGCCTCACGTACTGCAGACTCCAATGAGATCAAATAATCCACCAGAGACTTGCCAGCACGGAAGCCACATTGGGCATTGGCAAGAAGGTGGTGCCGTTCTAGATACCACACCAGACGCCAGTTAACCATGCGTTCGTTGGTTTTACACAGACAGCTCGTCAAAGATATGGACCTATAATTCGTGGGTAGGCTTCTATCCTTTCCAGGTTTTGGGAGGGGAATGATGATAGCCTCCCGCCAGCCTACAGGGATTTTGTGCTGCTGCCAAATATAATTAAAAACCTCAAGGAGGTAAGAAAGAATGGGGGCAGTATGGGGGCAGTATCCTGAGCCCGTGTTAGAGCTGCCCGCAGCTCCCAATGGGTAAATGGGTTGTTATACCCCTCATATACCCCTGTTATACACCTGTGCAGCTTCTTTCTGTTTGATGAAAGCTGCAGTGTAGTGATGGGAACTGGAGATGGCTGCAAATGTCCTTGCCAGCTGCTCAGCCACCTCACAAGGAGACCAGAGCCACAGGATTGTAAGTATCTTGCCTGGATTTTTCTCAGCTTTTCCCAGACATTCTTGGATATCGTGTGGTGGGTACGCGAGGAGACATACTCCATGAGGAGCAGTTGGCCTCCTTGATTACCCTTCGTGCATATGCCCGGGCTCTGAGGTAGTTGACACGATTGGCATCAGTTGGATGATAATGGAAGAGGCGAAGGGATCCCCTGCGGGCCAGAATTTCACTTCGCCCCGTGCTCATGGAGGGTTACACAAGCTCTGGGGAACAGATGACAATGCCGCCCTGATCACCACCTCTGTGAAGTGGCTCACTAGATCATTGACCCCATCAAATTCATGCATTGGGCGAAAGTGGAATCGACGAGCAAACTCCTAACAGTCTGCCCGAGGCAAACACCACTGTGGTGGTTGTTGGGGCAATGCCCAACTTCCACTGCTAACCGTGATGGGGAAGTGGTCACTTCCACAAGGGTCAGACAGAACCTCCCATTGCAGACCTGGCGACAACCCAGGAGAGCAGATGGAGAGGTCGATACAGGAAAGACCGCCAGTGGCAGTCATCACATGTGTGGGAGCACCTGTGTTGAGCACAATGAGGCGATTGTGTGACGCCCATTGTGCCACAAGGAGCCCTCGGGGGTTGCAACTGTCGGAACCGGTCTGGGAAGCTGGGCAGTGAGGGAGTCAAGGTCTGCCCATGGGATATCAATCCCAGGAGGCAGGTAGAGGGAATATAGAGATGGTGGGCACATTCAGTTGCAGTGAAACTGCTATGGCTTGGAGAGGCATCTGCAAAGTCACTGGGATGTGCATGCATCCATTCTGGATAAGAATAGCCACCCCCACACAGTGGTTTTCCTGCTGCCACGTGTCTGCATACATGTTTTAGCCCCATAACAAAAGTGGGGTATCACTATAGCAGAGGATCTCCTGGAGGGAGATGCAGATGGGGTTGTGCGATTAGATCAGCATTGTGATCTCGTCCCTCTTGTGGGAAAAACCTCGACAGTTCCATTGAAGGAGAATAAACCATTAGGTGGGCTTTGGAGGTTTATTTCTATTCCTCCCTGTTTTCCATCCCACAGCAGAAAACGGAGGGGTGACTAGAACTGGGTCTTCCTCCTCCATCTCAAAGGAGGAATCCCCATCATGCCCCAGTTGGGGCATGCTGCCAGTAAGTGCTGTTGGCCAAAGAGCCTGGGTGGACGAACCAAAGACACACGCCCCACTGTTGGGGCAGGGGGTGTCCCTGGTTTCTTCCCTCCTCTCTTACCCATCACCACTGCTATGGAGGGGGCCAGCAGGGCTGAGCCAGGAAGGGGGCTGCTCAAAGCAGATGCCTCTGTTTGATGAGAGGAATCTGTGGCCTCCAAGGAGGCTGGGCCAGAGGCAGTGATGGAACGAGAGGACACCTCTCGAATGGGATCGGGATCTGTCTCGCAGCCAACGCCAGCACAGACCGGTATCCCATGGACCCTGCGGGCCTGAGTGGGTAAAAAATGTATGAGTGGGGGGAGTTCTGGAAGAATGTCCGTCTGGGTGCAGACAGATGACACAGCAGCCACCTTTGCGTCCCTGGCAAGGCTAGCAGCCGCCTTGCATCTTGAAAACTGATACCCTTCTTCACACACAATTCCTGGATGGCACGTTCCTGCAACCAGGTGGGGCAATCTCGGGAAGAGGCGGGGTAGTTTACCTTACAGTTGGTGCAATAAGGTGCAGTCTTACAAGGTTCGTGGGGAATGGTCTCCTTGCCAACAAGTGCCACACATGGCCCTGGCAGAATAGGAATTCTGGGCATTACCATACCTTTGGCACTTGAAGCAGCGAAGGGGGCTCGGAATGAAAGGTCATACTGGCAAGCAGAGGTAGCCGGCCCTGATGTATTCTGGCAACTTGGGCCTACCAAAGGTCAACCACAAGGTGTCAGAGGGGTGGGATTCTCCATCCCTTCGAACCAAGGTGCGGCGGACAGCCACCACACCCTGGTCCTTGAGCTCCTCCACTATGTTCGCCTCTGACTCCGCACGTAGGTCGGGGCACTGCACCACACCTCTACTGGTGTTAAGGGTGCGATGGGGTGCGATCACTGCATTTTAAGCAATGCTTCAATCTGGTGAGGGGTAGATGCCTCCACCAACAAGGTGCCATTGCGAAGCTTCTTGACCGAAGTCACATCACCGGCAACGCCCGTAATGGCTTTGGCAATAAGGAAGGGCGACACCTTCCCCAAAGCTGCACCATTCTCCCCAGATATGTAAAGAAACCAGATAGGATCAGAAGAAGGGGTGGAAGGGGATTTAACTGCACCTAAGGCCTCCTTAGATGCAGGGACATGCTTGGCATCGGCAGTGGAGCCCTGCACCTTAAGGCTGAGAGGTCGTTGCCTCTGGTTAAGGGCAGGTGCCGATGCAGTAGAAGGCACAGAATCTTTCTGGGGTCCAGACGGCTTACTGGGGGGAACATGGCCTCTAGTTTGGAGCACAACTCGTCTCCAGCGTCCGTAGCGGCAGTCGGCCCACTCAGTTGGGTGCAAATGAGGCAATTGTCTTCAGGCTCAACACAAGAACAAGTCCAAGTAAGAAAAGAAGAAGAAGACAAAGGGGGTGGGGTTATTTGATGAGGCCCCCAGCCTCTGTTTTCGAGTTTCCATAATTTGATTAAATTATGAAATTGGCTACCCACAGGCCTCACCCACCGTGGAGCCCAACAAGGGGCAGGCCCATTCCGGTCGCCAAGGGTGCTCGGCAAGGATACCATAAGGGTTTCATAATCCCCGAGTACCAGACCAAAGGCATCGGGGTTGACTGCCGGTTAGCAGGAGCAGGGTTATTTGATGAGGCCCCCAGTCTCAGTTTAAGAGTTGCCATAATTTGATTAAATTATGAAATTCGCTGCCCGCAGGCCTCACCCACCACGGAGCCCAACATGGGGACGCCCATTCGGGTCGCCAAGGGTGCTCGGGCAGTATACCATCAGGGTGGCATAATCCCCGAGTACCGGAACATTGGCATCGGGGTTGACTGCTGGTCCACTTACAGTAACCCTAGGAGGCACAACCACTTATGCGCCCCCGGCTGATTGACCAAGACCGGGCTACTGCCTTGGCCTCCCGTTTTCCCTGGAAGCTGTGGTCAAAGTGATGTTTTGGAGACTTGAGTCGCAACCCTAGTCCCTGATGTCTGTCAGCCAAAACACAAGTGTGAAGTGGCTCAGAGACATCGCAGGGCATACGCCTCCTCAACCACCAGGATTTGCTTTTCCCAGGGGCACGGGTCTCCACGCACGGCAAACACGTGGGTAGGCGTTTGTTTACGGTCACCTCAGTAAGGAACCTACATCAACCACGAACAAGTCAGACAGTTATCAAGTAACTGACACAGATAGGACACGAACAACCACAATGATGGTATCGTCATGTCCAGAACACAAGTCATGGGCAAAGACGATAGTGGTGTTGTCCAGTCAGGGGCCAGAAAAGGTCACCCCCTTTAGTCGCCTCTTACGACATGCAGGTATGCAGTGTGCCTATTCTACCCTGGGCACACACGGGGGCCCTGCCACGGGCAGGAATATCGGTAAAATGATGATGAAGATTATCTGTATCATCACATGTTTCTATTTACTTCCACAGAAATAAACTGCAGGCTGCAAAATGATTCACTACATATGATTTTTCTCAATAGGGGCATAAAACACTGTGAAAAAGTGGCATGATAGCAAAGTTACAACTCAAAATAAAACACGTTTGATTTTTTTTCAGATTGCGCAACTTTTTTTTCTCTGTTTAAACGATGCAATCTCGAAAGTTGCATGCAACATAAAAAGTGGCGCGAGACTGAGTTGCACATTCCATTTTCATGAGATGCGCTTGAGTTTACACAGTACAACTGTGTGGCATGTGCAAGTTTTTGTGTTGCAAGGCATAAAAAATTACACCGTGTACGAGTAGCTTTAGTTATATTATATACTTACTTGCCCAGGTTGCCCTATCGCTATCCTTGGCCAGTTTAAAAACTTATCTCTCCCATTATTTGTCCCTATCTGGTTGTAGAGAGCCTTATTCTTATGGCCTGTGTATAGTTCATTCTGGACCCATAGGGCAAGCCTAAAAATCATGAATCTCTGTCCTAAGCGGCCCACTAACCATAAAGAAATCTATGTGAGAAATCCCCTGTGGTGGATGGAAAATGTACATTGCTTGTACAGGGATTTACAATGTACAGGATGTACAGGGATTTAGAGGATTTACAGTGTACAGGATGTACAGTACATGGATTTACATTTACTTGTACAGGGATGTACAGAGATTCAGAAGTTAAAAATTTGTATTTTAAACAACCCTGAATTTTTGATCTTAACAAAATAGCAGTAATTCGATTGACAGCTGACAAATAAAGAATTGAAATTTCACATTAGAAGAGGTTAAAATTTCACCAATACAGCTCGTAAAGTTCTTACTGCTTTTAGTCGTTCTGAAAGGCTTGATCAACAAATTATCATTAATTTAATCAACAAATTTGTACGTATCAGACAAGTTAGTGATGAGAAGTCTCAATCCCATGTTCATCTGGTCAGGTCTGCTGACAATTTGATGCTGTGGCTGAGAATTTGGCAGAGAACCGAAGTTTGTCCATCCCAAGACGATAGAAGGAATTCGCTATATTACATACAAGTTTTCATAGCATTTTCTATAAATATCTCTGCGTACATGCATTATGAGGTGCAGCTAATGCAAGGAACTGATGTCTGCAAGACCATTAACAATGCAGTTTTGGTGGTCTGTTGGTGTGTTAGGGTCGTTCATTAGAGCCCCATCCACTGTGCAGTTCTAATGCGAAGATTTTTGGATATTACTGGATTAGTTTCAAGGGGTTGGGGAGTATGCCAGCCAGCCATAACAGCAGGAACCCTTTGGAGGCTGCTCGCAGGAGATGAAGAGGTAGGTGATCTGACGGGAACGAGGTTTAATAATGTGGTAGAATCACAGAATGGGTTTTCTTTCAATGCAGGCAGGTAGGTAATCTTCATCTGGATGGCTACAGTAAGAGTCAGAAGTCCCCAACCCTGCATAATTTTTACTCTTGTTTATTTATTAAAAAGAAACTATTTGATGCTATAATGAAATTAGTGTTTTAATGTAAAGGTTTAAGTTTCATTACAGTATGGTAAGAAAATAAAAAGTAACAATGACAAACTCTTCAGCTTTTCAATTTCTCTCCCTCTCTCACTAGTGGGTTGGAAAAAGGCCAACCAGTCATAACACACTAATAGCGCAGCAGAGGCTGTTCACGAGTCAGAGGGATCGGGAATTTATAAGGATAGGGAATGGGGAATAACATACTGACCATCAGAAGGAGGCCCCAGGGAACTTACAGACGAGAAAATGTATGCAATAACCAATATTTCAACAGGCACTGTTCCTAGAAATGTCTGCTCTAGCCGATTTGTATGTTCTAACCAATGTGTTCGCTGTAAGCAACAGCAACATTAATGCATTTTTTGTATGGGATTTCATGGATCTGACTATGTTGTTTACTAAATCCAATTGTGGTTATAAGCGATTTCGACTGTAATTTCATGATTATAACAAAAAGGTGGTGCACGACTGTTTTAGCTAATGAACTGCATTACTGAACGTTGCCACACAGCCAATGAAACAATCGCCCAACTGTGTGAAAGATTAACACCATTAGATTTCTTCCTTTGGGACTACCTAGGGATTAAAAAACTCAAGATAGCATCTGAGCAAGAATTCGTGACATAAGCCCAGAAGTCTTCGAAACGGCGATCCATTTTGAGGACATTTTTCATCACATTTGCAAGCAGAGCCATGATCCAAACTTCATTTCAGAATTTGTATGTAGCATTGGAATACAGATATACTTATTTGCTTATTTGTTGAAAACAAAGCTCGTCTTTCAATAATTTAAAATACTAGTTCCAAGTGCAAAGCCCTTTATTTGGCACTTCAAGTGTTATTTGCTCTTCCTGTCGACTCCCAGCCGACTGTTTCACAACCCATCCCTAATGAAACTCTTCATTTCCCTTCCAACCATGCCAACATGGCCATTAACGCTCCCAGGAATAACTCTTGCACAGCCATACCCGAAAATCTATTGAGTGCACCAACTCATCAAAGTCTCTCCACAAACCAACCTTAGTGGCTTCACCAAGATCAGCTTGAAAGGCATACACATTGCTGAGGAGAAGCATTACTCCCCACCAAACTACTGTAACTAGCATTGGCCTGCAAACCCACCACAACCCCCATGCTTAATTATCGTCAGCCTCTATTTGTTGAATGGGGTACGTTTTCTCCACCAACACCCGGGGGAGCCTCCACACGTGGGAATTTCACCAATCTACAGCCTGCCTGTGACATTGTGCACAACACATGGCGTCATGGTTTTCATTGCCATCCAATGAAAGACACACTATGGGTTTCTCTTGTGCCTACGTTTGTGCATTTTACCACGGTTGAACCATAAATCGCTAACAACTTATCAAAGTGAGCAGCAAAACATCACATACGAGATAGATTAAAAACCCGAACATTGAAAAATAAACAAAACATGATGGCATACCATGACTACTAGATGACAATGATGAATGGCTTGAAATTGAAGTTGTGTCGGACGTGTTCCCATCTTCTTCAATATCTTCAAATTCACTATCATTTGAGCCTGATGAACGATTTTGATCCAAATGTATGCTTTGTACTTCATTCTGTTCATCTGACAAAAATGTACTCATCAACGTTTACAACATAAAGTAAATAGCCACATTTAGTTTAATTAAAGCAAAAATACCATTAATCTTGTCTTGCACAAGTTTATCAATGGTTGCCATTTCTTTGCTTTCTGCTGGATTTGTACCAGAAAGTGATGTCCTTTGATTATAAAGTGTTTCCCATTCCAGTTGACGCCATTGATCCTTCTTTAAAAGTACGTCACTTTCTGTTATTCTGTAGTAATTCCTGTCTCCTAACTGAAGAGTGCAGGGTTTAAAAACATTTAGCATTTTAACCCTAGAAATAAAAAAAAAATCACATAAAGTATTTTAAGACGTTTCAAGTGGAGTGTCACCTAATACCAAATCAAAATACAAACCGTTTCAAATCTTCACCTTGAATGAGGTATTTCGGCTGTGACTGCTCACCAATCACCTGATTTCCATCTTTTGAATAAGCCCTACACTGCCAATTAACTCCTAACCCAGCCACCTTAACCTACAAAACAAGAATGCCACATTTTTTGCACAAATTATATGAGAATGAAACGGTGATTATGTTGGGCTTACTTCTTCGACAACTGCCCGGATAGTCTTAAGTGGTTTATTTTTTAAAGATTTCATTTCCTCTGTCGTGTGAAGCCATTCAGCTGTTTCTAAACAATGCACTGGACCCCAAAGATGCTGTCCAGGATAGAATTCATAGGTTTTGAACTCAGATCCCTATACTCAAATATAGACAAAAGTTACATTAATTCTATATGGTGCACTTTTGTCATACAATATGCACCAACATCCTGAAGACTATAAAGGAAATTCAAGGAAAAGTTAGTACACGAGTTTGTTATCTCATAATAAAGTAGCAATAAATATTCGATAACATAGTTTTATCTAATTATTTAACTAATGCATAATTTTAGCTTTCTTCTTACTCACTTTTTAGATCAAACATTTTAATACCAGAGGTATAACGTGTAACCAGAAACTTTTACATAAAGCCTAGTTCCATGGCATGCAACACTGATAAGAACTATTGGCCCTTCAACTACAAGGTCATTAGAGCCCCGTCCACTGTGTAGTTCTGATGCAGAAACTGCACAGACACTACACTACTGCGACGATTTTTGGATACTAGCGGTACCCACATTTCCTAAACGGCCACCCATGTCAGTACTAGCTGGGATTGCGCTGCTTAGCTTCAGTGATCAGACGAGAACTGGTGTGTCCAATGCAATTCGCCACTCCCGTAATAATGTTGCTGTCTGCGATTTTTATTTGATTTATTTCATGACTTAGGGAGTAAGCCAAGCAGCCATAACAGGCTGAACCCTTATGAGGCTGCTCATGGGAGATGTGGAGGATGTAGGAGAGGGGAAATTTGCAACACCCAACGTTCTTTCCCAATCACCCATGCTAATAGTGATGTGGGCTTGCGCTGCTTAACTTCAGTGATCTCACGAGAACTGGTGTGTCCAACGCAACTTGGCTGCACAAGTGCTCAAATGCTATTTTTGCTAGTGTCGTGTGCCATGGAACCAGGTTTAAGGCTAGCTCCATATCATGACTAAGGTGCTAATAGTGTCAAAGCTGTTTACATTTTGATGGCATACCGTGCTAACACTGTATAAAGTAGGGCCAGTGCAATTCCTTTATATAGTGCTTGTTGATGTCATCCATGACACATATTGCATGAAAAGTATGATTATATGTAGATCTGCTTGTAACAGAAACAACTTACAGTTGTAAGTATACATATCTTAATAATGAATAACTTATTATAAACATTTTGATTTTTAATTGTCCCTGTAAATACTTCAATAATGATTGCAAGCATGACCAATGATTGAAGTCAGAATCATTTCCTCCACAATCAAGCAGACAGCTCAACCATCAGCTAATCACAAACTAGTGTGACTTACTTGGCAGTATTACAGTTGAATGGCAGTCAACTCTACTTTTCCATCACAAAGTCACTTTGTGACACATGAAGTAGAGTAGTGACGTCACTGCTTTTTTAGCAGGGTAGTCTTAGTTGATACTACTCAAGGTTACTATAGATAAGGGTGGCCATTCAGCCTCATTTAAATATTTTGCTCTTCACTGGCTAGCTCCTCCCCCTGCTTCATTGTGGAAGCAAGTAGTAGTTTAAGAGTATACTTTCCATATACTTTACAGGCTTTGTATAAGCGATTGTTCCCCTAATTTTGTGTTAAATAAGGGAACAAATAGGGAAAATATTCGTAGGTAGATTAAAAACATACATTAGAATTTAAATTCCACATATTTTAGAAGCAAATAAATTAATAGTAATTTAATTAATGGACATACTTTAGTACAGTTTATATTGATAAAGGTGATCGTTTTTCTAATTATTTTAAATACGGGGAAAAAGGCAAAAAATAATCATAAGTAGATTCAGAAATATATCAGAATATGAATCCAATATATTTTACTAGTGAATAAATGAATAGTCGTGGTAGTCATCATCATAACACCATTTTCCGCCTATGGCAGGGTCGGGTATGCAGGTTCTAGCCCTCCACTGCCGTCTATTCCTCACCAGGCCCTCGTCCACCCCACACACTTCCATATCCTTGTGGACAACCTGTTCCCACGTCTACTTCAGTCTCCCCTGCCCCAGGTGCTTCTGACCACCTGCATTACTACAATGGGCCTAACGAGCTCCTCATCCCATCTTCTCATTAGGTGTCCATAACACCAACTGATTCTCCCTTTTTTTGGTGATGTCCCCCACCCCCAGGCTACCTCTAATATACTCGTCCCTAGCATTCGCAGCTCAGCTACTTGCATTTTATTGACGTCGCTCTTCTTCACTGCTGAACACTCTGATCCATACAGTATAACACAGCTGGTCTAACCACTACCCTATAAAACTTCCTTTACAACTTGATTGGGACCCTCCTATCACACAGGAATCCATTTATGCTTATTTGTGTATGGGTTTGGTTTTATTGTTAAAAAAATACTTTTGCTTGTCTTAATGTGTAAATCTTAATCATTATTATGATATCTCTACCATATAGCGACTGCTTCCATGGTGACGTCACAGGCATAGCTAAATTTGATTGGCTATCACTCTGAGTGGCCAACGTTATCTATAGTAACCTTGGATACTACTATAGTGCTCGCCACGAAAGTTGACACATTGGTGGGAGGCAAAGGATGAGTCCTCTTCAAAAAATAGGGAAACTATTGAAGTTGTGTTTGCCATTACTGAATGAAGCCTGCCATTTGACCTTTTTCAAACTCCCTAATTTTTGTAGTGAACTTTCCTACCTTCTACCTCCCATGTGTCATCTTTCGTGGTGAGTGCTATAGCAACAGAACATGGGGATAGGAAACTAGCCTTTACATTTTTGACATTATAGATATCAGGCATTTTTATAAATACAGTCAGGTCTCTTTTTATGCAGGGATACGTTCCTCAGAAAATCGCGAGAAATTCGCATAACTTCGAAATAACGAATTAAAATGAATGTACAACCGCATAAAAAAAGTTTGTTGATGTTAAAGAAAATAGGTTTCTTAATAAATTTCTTTGGGAAGCAAAAAAAGATTTATATGAACCTTAAATCAAATTGTATGTCAATTCAATTGTCTATCTGGTAAGGATATACACCATCTGCAAACTGTTTGTAAATCACTTTCATAATCAGAAATAACTGTCTTTGCAATAGATCGCTTTGATATAGACCAGGGGTGGCCAATTTTTGTATACATAAGATCTACTTTTTATCTTAAAGTGTCGCGATCAACTTATTATCCTAAAAACGTGTCATGATCGACTTGTTGTCATAGGCGTAGTCAAAGTGGGGAGGGGGAGGTTCGATACTGGACTGAGGTTGGTCCAGTATCGAACCTAGAACTACTAATGCAGACCTAGAAACACTGAGCCACTACGTCACTAAGGTGGGTGTTAAGTCAACACATCGCAAGTGATCAACCAAAACTGGCTTTGGGATCGATCGATTGCGATCGATAGGTTGGCCACCCCTGATATAGACGATACATTAGAGTTTGCATTGCAAGGTAACTTATCATACATATCCAACATATGCCACTTATCCCACTTATGATTGTTGATGACGTCATTTTTGAGGTGAAAAGTCTGATTTTTTACATGCAACATACAGTTTGCATTGACGTCATCACCAATCATAAGTGGGATAAGGGGCATATGTTGGATATGTATGATAAGTCACCCTGCAACGCAAACACTCTATTTTCACAAACATTTTTTTCTCACTCTGCAGACTTTTGTTTTGACCATCATCATCATCGTCGTCATACCCGTATCTCAATTGCATCAGGGTCGGGTCTGCAGGTTCCCTGAACATGTTCTGATTGGGGACACTCCAGTCAGGCGTCTGGAACACACAGGGATATTGGCTGGGTTGTCTGTGGGGGATGCCGTGGTCACACGTCAAAGTGTCCGGGGTCCACGTGAAAGTGCATGGCGGGACACTTTGAGACAATTTTATGAGTACCTCAAAGTGCCCACCATCTAGGTCGGAATGCAGATGCCCGAATTTGTCTCTTTTCTGCAGAGCACATGTGTAATTATGAGCACATGTGATTTCTATCAAAATCACTTTCCCCATGTAATGGAAAACGGCCGAGACACTTGAAAGCGGACATTGAGGTATGTGTTAAATTACCTCAATGTGTCCGGGGACACTGACACCAGTCTGCACCTAAAGTTACTTTAATAATATCATCGTCATTTAAGACATCATGCACCAGCAGTTATTCTATATCATCATGGTTAAAAATGTTCAAATAAGTTTTAATTTTAGAGCATGTTCAGTGGAACTGCAGACCCGACCCTGCCACAGTCGGGATAAGGGTATGATGATAAAGGTATGATTGTTAAGTGGCATGTACAAGTGCGGAACCCCCATTATGTATGCTAATTTCTGACAGACTAAAACGTCTTTGACTGGCTAATACAATGGTTGGTGGATTTTATCAGTGTCATGGGCCTTAGACTGACTATACTTCCTGAACAAGCATACAGTATGCATATTTGGCCACATTTTATTTTAACCAAACGCAAACCGCGTAACTTTGAAATCACATGAAAAGAACCCGCATAAAAAGAGCCAACTGTATTTAATCAGTAGATGTCTAACTTGTTCTTCAGTAGCAATTCGTTTTCAGTGAACAGTGTAATTTCATTCTCTAAATCAGCGCACATACTGTAGGTGAATTTCAATGATCTGGGTGGCCAAAATTATTTTTCTAGTTTAGATGCCACTAAAAGTGTTCTTAGGTTATAGTATAATACTGGAATGCATTACAAATCAGTTTTATTTTATTTAACTCTATAGGGTATTATGAGACATTGATGCACTGATAGACAATAAATATGTTGCATTAAAATTGCAATGTCTTCCATGTTGCACAAATTATTATTTGAAAAATAAACAAAACATGAATAAGAAATAAATCTCTTAACCTGAGGAAGAAGAGCTCCAAGGTTCCTCATCATCGTATTTCAACCCTAGGGAGATAATGCTTCCTTTGCTGTTACATTACAGGTAAAGGGTAGTCTGCCAGACTACCAAAGGAAATTCCAATATTTTATTGAAATGCAGTGCTATAACTGTCAAACTCGACTGCATATTTGTTAATCAATATGTTGCAATGCACAATACAACATTTATTTTAAATTTTTACATTCAATAAAAATTTTCCCATGATGATTACCACAAATTGCTCTGGAGCACTAGTGGTATGGATATTGCATCATCCATTTAATTTTTGAAGGGCAGAAGGAAGAAATTCGACTATTTCATGTAGCAAATGTGTTTGCACCCTTTACACTTTTGGTTAGGGAGGGCCTTTGGTCTCCCCCTGCCCAGGGCGCTTCTGATCCCTTCATTCCTGAAATTTACTTAACATGGGAGGAAGCTGTCCATAGTGATATGGTAGTGTGAGGGGTGGACAGGGACCTGGTAGGAGATAGGTGGGAGTAGAGGACTAGAACCTGCAGACCCAACCCTGTCACATGTGGGATAAGGGTATAGCTACCAATTGCTAGACTGCCCTTTAGTCATGCTGCACTGGGCTTCATATTTGTCATGCAGAGCTGCACTACTACAAGAAGCTTTACAAACGTGGATGGTAATCATAGTCTGTCAGACTATCAGCTACCAAAAAAAATATACATTGGAATTAATTTATAAGGAAATTATTGCTTGGATCGTTATTAATCAGAAAAAAATGAAGGTACAGAAAATTTCAAGGACATTGCATGCTTAAAAACCAATGATCTGCAATTTTTGTTAGATGGTAGTAGTCTGTCAGACTACACTTTACCATTCTAGGGTTAAAAAAATAGCACTAACTAGCAGTAAATTTAACAACCATTATCAAGAATAGACTTTAAGCTTTCTATTACATCTAAAATAAATGCAGGGAAACTTTGGGATTATCAACTTATGGGCTTAAATTTGAAAAGAGTTTCAAAATACAACACTGCAAATTCACATTCATTTGAAATGCTGTATTATGGGTAATATGGTAGGTAATGTAACAAATGAGTGTGATTAGTATGAACACTGACCAGCTTTATCACAACCCTTGGCTTGCATTTTCAACAATCTACATATAAGAAAATTAACCTCAATCAACAGTATCGCTATTCCAAGTAAGATGTATCCACTTATGATGACAATCTAATTCTGCCAAGTTTTAAGATTGTTATAATTGTATGAAGAGAAGGAGAACATTGTCATACCACATGAACACCATTTAACTTTATCTGACACCATGTTTTTTTCAAACTTCTATGAACTCTTTCAAATTGACTTTTGGCCAGCCAGATCGATGTGCAGCGTTTCCCAACCTTTTTTGGCCTGCGTACCACTTGACAGTACATCATGCTAAATTGTACCACTTTGTAAAAATGATCGTATTTAGTGAAATATTGTTATTCTGAATGTGTTATTTTCTAATTCTAATTGAATACAGTGAAGCAGCCCTGATAGGCCAAATGGCAGTGGAGAGAATGACTCGCATTCCTAATTTATAACCCTTTAAACCCCCAAGGAACCTGAAGCATACATAACATCTATTCAGCCAATATTGCATACCTACTGTACCATAATGCATACCACACATTATTCTCACTGACAGAATTCCATTGTGAAATGACCCTTGGAAGATCATCATCACACCCTTATCCCGCCTATGGTGGGGTCGGGTCTGCGAGTTCTAATCCATCAAATCCCATCTATTCCCAAACAGGCTTTCATCCACCAAAAATGCAATCATGTCCCTCTGTACCATCTGCTCCCACGTCCACTTGGGTCTCCCCCTACTCCTGATGCCACCCATCACCTGTTGCCTCATAATGCTTGCGCTTTGCAACCAGTAGGAGGAACTTCCAGCTGGTACTTGATAGTGATTCTCCAGGGAGAATGGATGAGGTTACTATAACTAGGGTGGGAATTGAGCAACTACTACACAAATCAGTGGTTCATAAGGCTGCAGGTCCTGATGGCATTTCTCCATATATTATGCAGCGACTTTCAGGGATACTTAGCTATTACCTGGTGGAAATATTTAGAAAGTCATTAGACATGGGTATTGTTCCATCATCATGGAAACTGGCTAATGTGGTGCCAATTTTCAAGTCAGGAGACACAGCAGACCCTAAGTGCTATAGACCAGTTTCATTAACGAGTGCTGTATCCAAGGTTTTTGAACACATCATATTCTCCTCTATTATGGGATATCTGGAAAAGAATGGCATCCTTAGCAACAATCAGCATGGATTTAGGAAAGGGAGGTCATGTGACACCCAAATGGCTTGCTTTATGGAATATATTCAAAGGGCTTTAGATAACAGAAAGCAGGTTGATGTTGTATTCTTAGACTTTGAACAGGCTTTTGTCATGGTGCCCCATGATAAGCTGATTTCAAAAATGTCAAGTCTAGGGATACATAGTAAGGTTACTCAGTGGGTAAGGTCATATCTGCTTGATAGGCAACAGAGGGTAATGTACAAGGGTAGTGCATCTGAATGGAAACCAGCCACATCAGGGGTACCTCAGGGAAGTGTTTTGGGTCCTTTGTTGTACATTCTCTATGTGAATGATATAGGATTTGACAT
>JAAFCE010007744.1:25808588-25936063 GCA_013389805.1 Trigoniulus corallinus
TGATTTCCCCGGATGCTGGTTTTATTCCTGAGGCGACATTCCATTACTCTCTCCCATAGCTTCATGGAGTGGCTCATTAGCTTGATACCTCTGTAATTACCACAATCTTGGACATCCCCTTTGCCCTTGAAGAGTGGTACTATCCAGCTCTCACGCCATTCAGCTGGCATTCTGTCTCCACCAGCTATCCTACTGAAAAGTCTCCCTAGCCACCTGGTGCCTGTAGTCCCTAGGCTTTGCCATACTTGAATGGGGATTCCATCTGGGCCTACAGCTTTTTGCCCTTTCATCTTCCTAAGTGCCCTGGCAACTTCCTCCTCAGTTACACAGTTCACCTCCCCAACTGTTGCAGGTGAGGTGGCAGTGCCCTGTCCCCTCCCCCCAGTATTCAAGAGGTTTTGGAAGTATTCCTCCCACCTCTTCTTTACCTCCTGTGGGGAGAGCAGGACCCTACCTTCCCCATCCTTCACTGTCACTGCCTGAGGAATATCCTTAGCTGCCCTATCCCTAGCCCTGGTTAATTTGAAAACTCCTCTTACCCCTTCCTTTGTCCCTAACTGCTCATAGAGAGCCTCATACTTCTGGTGTTTGGCCAGGGCAATGGTCCTCTTAGCCAAGGTCTTGGCCTGCCTATATTGAGTCTTAGACTCCTGGTCCCCTATCGCCTGCCACCTGTGGTAGGCAACCTTCTTCTGCTTGATGGCAGCTTCTACCTCCTCTTTCCACCACCATGTCTGTCTGATTCCCTGGACTGTGCCTCCTACTCGGCCCTCCCCAGAATGGCTGTCCCACAAGTTCTAATCTTTCTGGCAACCCTGTCCCACAAGTTCTAATCTTTCTGGCAACCCTGTCCCACATGGCATCCACTGACCCTTCCCAATCCCAGTTTACCTGCCTATTCACTTCTTGTATAAATTCCTCTGTTCTGGTTGGCAGTTTCCACCACCTGATGACCTGTGCTCCTTTCCAGGAATGTGCCTTGCCTGCTGCTTTCACTAGGATTTCTAACATAAGTAGCCTATGGCCACTTTCTTTTTGAAAATTTTCACTGGGGAGTGCCCAGCAATCACGGACCTCTACTCTATGCCGACCTCTAACCATAAAGAAATCTATCTGTGAAGCTCCTTGTGGTGACTGGAATGTGATTAGGTGCTTGTCCCTCTTCCTAAACCACGTATTGGCCAAAGCAAGGCCATGTGCATTTGCTGTGTCAAGGATGTGCTGCCCTTCTGAGCTAACTGTTCCATATCCTAATCCCCCATGAACCCCTCCATAACCCTGGTTATATTTGCCAACATGGCCATTAAAATTCCCACCGATAATTAAGCGCTCATTCCCTGGGTGCTGCCCTACCTCGGCCTGCAGTGAGTGTACCAAATCCTCAAATTCTGCCCATGAATCCCATCTTTGAGGCTTCATCAAGACCTGCCTGGGGGGCATATGCACTAATGAGGTGGAGCATAACACCTCGCCAAACAGTAACCTGCTATTGATACGTTTTACAAGGGTAACCCCTTGCTGTAGCTCTCTATCTAACACTATACCCACCCCATTCCATCCCCCTTCACTAGCTGAGTATATTACCTTGTATCCCTCCCCAAGGACCCTTGATCCATTTCCCTTCCACCTAGTTTCTTGGAGGAAAGCTACCTGAATCCTCCTTCGCTTTAGGATCCTAACCAATTCACCATTTTTGCCTGTAAGGGTCCCTACATTCCACGTTCCAAATCTAAGGTTTGCCCCTATGTTTTCTGAACGTGCCCTGGCTGGGGTCACCCCAGCCCGGCGTCTGGAACCTGCAGGAACGTTGGCGCTGCTTGCAGTGGGGGGATGCCAGCCTACCCCACAGAGAACCCTTGGCACGCTACCTGCCATGGGGTCCAAGGTCCCAACCCCCGTGGCATTGTGGGCTACTGATGTCAGTGGCCTGGGGCCTGCCCATGCACCCTTGCCGTCTGCTGACGCTGGGGCTTCAACCCCCTGCACCACCAGTCCAGTGACTTCAGGATTGTTCATCCCTCATCCCATACCAAAATTAAACAAACACTATACAAATAAAAAAAATGTTAATGAAATAATAATAAAAATAATAATATTAAAATGTAATTATTGATTATTAAATTCATGACATTACTAAGTAAATTAAATAAATTGCAGCCATGGGCATTTGGCACCCAGCTCCAACACAGCCATGCGTCTGTCGATGGGATTGCAGATAGCTTGAGGTAGGCTTAAGCAGCCAACCTCACAACAAGCTCTCCCACCGTTTCAGGCGCCCCAAGACCACGGCCTTACCTTAACCTGGGGAGAGTAGGTATTCGCCTTAGAAAAGGCAGTGTTTGATCCAGTGTTTTTTTCCTGATTTTTATATTTTTTGTCCGCCATTATTATTTTTTGCGTACCACCAACCAGCAACTCGCGTACCACAGGTTGGGAAGCGCTGTTCTAAACGCTGGTTTCTACCACAAGTTTGCCCATTTGAGGCTTTATGGTAGTCAAAAATTAGCAGTGATATTCAAAACTTTGCGCAGTACTGAAATGCTGTCCGTTGCATCTACGTACAAACTCGCCAACTCAAGGTCCTCTTACTTTGGGTGGGAACATCACTTCAGATATTGATCACATGTAACCAAAAATCTCCTTCATTCACAGAACTCATGAATGTACTTGCTTCTCAGAAAAGTGAGAAAATAAGTCATTTTAATGCCAATATCAACACCACATACCCGTTCCTTTTTGTCCATGACATCTTCTAAATCACAAGCAGCATCACTTGAAAGAATACATCGGGACCCATCAGACATCCTTAAGTAGACTTTTGATTTTACCATTTTGACCATCCCAACCCAGGAATCCAGAAATATGGCAATATCTGTACTGAATTCCTATAATTAAATAATATAAATTTAATAATTAAATATTTCTCTCATCTTGATCAATTTTTAAACTAAAACCTGGAATTGCAGATAAGACGGTAAATGAACCACAAACTGAATTGTTTACATTTTATAAGGTAAAGTAGTCAGAAGTTCATTCAAGCAACAACTACCGGTATTACTAATCCGCTTTTGCCTAAGGCAGGAAGGTATTTATTTTAGCCCCAGTGGGGCACACAAGGGAGCTTTCTTGGGCAGTATTTTTCCACAGTCTGATGCCACTCTAATGACGTAACACCTCAGCTTACATATCCTAAGCATCTGTCTTCATGGGGGCACTTTCCTCCTCCCGGGGTTGTGAATTTAGGAAGGGGACTACCTGCCATGTGATAAAATCTGCACTGCGAGTCACTCTCCCCCAAACAACCCAAACTAACACTACCCAGCATCGAACTTGACACATTTGGAGTTACGGCGCCACCGAGGGAAGGTTGGACATCCCTGCAAAAGCAAGGAACTACTAACCAATTGCAGGGTCGGAAACTCATCTTTGTCCCTCTGAACGCACAGCAAGGCGATCAAGTGAAGGGTAAAATCAAATAAAATCATGAAGGCAACTGAACCATGTTGGAAATGATGCAGCACTGGAACATAGCAGGCATCAGGGTGTCATGGTTTGTTCTATTGCACAAAACTGGGATTTTTGCAAGTTGAGCGTTTTTCTGCAGGCGGTTGCCGACCAAAGTTGCAACCCCTATGCTTATTAATCGAAGGTCTGCTGTACATTGGAGAATTCCAATGACGCCGGGGGGGGGGGGGGGGGCTCTTACACTTGGCAATTTTGCCTCATCTGCCCATTGCATAGTAGAGAGTGTTCTTTTACGTGCAAATGTCATCGTTCACTGCACGGGACCTCAGCTTTACGTCTCATCCGGAGGAAGGAACACTCGGGGCATCTCTGCCATCCAAAGGAAACCCACCCACCTCAGTCCAGTATCAAACCTAGAACCACTGATGTAGCTACTAGTTATCAAGGATGCTACCCACTGTTATGTGTGATTCTGGGGTGAATACAAAAGACACAACCAGCTTGGGATAAAGGTTTTTACCGGTTCTAAACGCATTATGCAGAACTGGTTGATAACGAAATTGGGCGTCTGTGGGCCGCTTAAGACAAACGCCATTTTTTTTATTATGTAGCCAATCAGAGAATAAATCGTAATGGTCATTTATCATCAAGTGATACTTTTGTAATAACTCGCCATAAAATTAGATATTTTGAACATCTTTGTTTGAATAAATAAATACCGCATTATCTCGCGTATAATACGCAGTGTCTTCCCCAAAAAAATTGGGTGCAAAGTCTGGGTGCGTATTACTAGTGCGTATTATACATAGGAACAAAAATTTCAGCCATTTTCAGAGGAACACTAAGCACACGTAAAGAAAATTAGTCACCTTATGCTTTCAAAATAATGCAAGTAGGCATATTTATGTTTTCAATCATGTGATTATGTAGATTTCAATACCAGGAGTTCATTAGAAGTTGTTTTAGAACTTCATGTATGTTAACAACAATGCTCAGCCAACTGGCAAACTTAACCAGCATATTATACATAGGAATAAAGATTTTTACATTAGCTAAAATTTTGAAATTTGGGGTGCGTAGTGTACTCGAGATAATACGGTAAATGTAAATCGTTTTCCATGCAAAAAAATAAGACAGTGTCCGAAAATAAGCCCTAGTGTTTTTTCGGCACCAAAATAAAAAATAAGACGGGCTTATTTTCGGGGAAACATGGTAGTTCTATCCCAGAGGCGGCATCCCAATAATCTCTCCCAGAACATCATGGAACTGCTCATGGTCTTGGAAATGACCTTTGCTCTTGAAGAGTGGTATTATCCAACTCTAATGCCATGCGGAAGGTATTCTATCTCTGCTAGCTATCCTATTGAAAATTTCCCTAGCCATCTGATTCCTAGGTTACACAACACTTCAATGGGAACTCCATCTAGGCCTACAGCTTTTCGACATTTAATCTTTCTTAGGGGCCTAGAAGCAGTAGAATGGGTGTTAACACCGTCCACTCTCTCGACAGCATGTAGAGGCGGTGGAGGTCGTTTACCTCAGCAGGGAGAACAGGACGCTACCTTTCAACTCCATTATTATGGCTTGGGGTATATCGTTAGTTACCCAATCACTAGCCTTGGGCAATTTTAAAACATCTTTCTCTTGTTTTTTTGTTGCGTTGGTATTTTTGGGCCTTTCTACTACAACAGTCATTTAGAGCCCCGCCCCCTGCATAGTTCTAATGCAGAGTCTGCACAAACGCTACGCTGTTTCGACGAATTTTGGGTATTATGAGTACTCAGTGTTTCGAAATTCTCCAATTCCCAATGTCAAATTATCGACTAGAACACCGACCGTTATCCGCAGTATTATTCATGTGGTGGGCAAAGCTAAATCAATCTACCAGAACTCTAATAGGATATATTTCAGAACAACAACGTCATCAACTTACCTCCAATGGCGTGAGATTCTTACTGTTGACGTTCAATATCACCTGTCTAGTACTGATCACCTGGACGCTTGCTCTAACATTTACATTTCGGCAATAGCCTCGTTGCGTATCTTTCCCTTTAATCACTCTTCGAACTACGTCTCCAGGCATTAAAGACCTATCAGCCAAATGGACCTGTGTATTTTAAAGATGCAAGAAAAATCGAGATTAGCATTGCTTAGCTGTAAGCTGTTAGCCGGAATACATTGCTTTGAACGTGTATCCTACCAATTAAAATTTTGAGCTAGTGCTAACTTCGAAGTGGTCATTATACTACTATGTAGATATGAAGGCCCAAGCTATGAAAGCTGTATGCCCAAACAGAATCCAGTAATTTAGGGAATTATTTTCCCCAAGATGATCCAAAAAGAAGAACGTGCTGGAAAGCTTTCATATCAGCAAACATGCACTGGATTGTCTATGAGTTGACACTGAATAGCTAGTGAATACAAGGTGATAGGTACAAGGACTGAGCAAGAAAAAGGCAAAAACAAAAATAGGAACTATCATTTTCACAATTGTTTGGAATGACATGCTGGAAGCAATGAAGACAATCTTGTTTCTAAGAATCTTCTCCAGTCTATGAGACAAATTCTGTGATATGCATTCAAAGCCAGGAGAATGTCTCAGGATAGATTACAGTGATGAGTGCTTCTCAGTAAAACCAAAAAAAACATCGAGATGAAAACTTTCTTCCATTTTCTGGATACTCCAATCCTTGAACTGACAAACACTTCAATTCTTAAGTGAATTGAAAACGGTTGCTTCTGACCCATATAGCGCTTTGAGCATGTCAAGAACTACATGGGTCTTTATGAAAATTGAGGGACTCTCCCAGCTTTGTACAGAAAAAGATTTTCATATATTTTAAAATATATTTTCCTGAATGTTGAAATCATTCAATGTACATGTGCATAATGCAAGCAAACGTACAGGATTCATTCTCTTAAAGACTGAAACTTATAAAAAAATCTCCTTGATAGCACAAAGGGGAGCATCGTTTGATCTAGCTTTCACTTACATGCATGGAAAATGACATCCTTAAGATCACTGACTTCAAGCCAAAAAATTGTGTCATCCTCTGAGAACAAAGGCTTGCCATAATAATAAGCTGATATTAATTTCATGTATGCCATCTAATCTTTGTCTGTATTGTCAAGCAGTAAGTATTCTTTGTTGCAGATCCTCCATTGGGAAGCACAACAAAAGGGCACAAGGAAAAAAAGGACGACCAGGACATCAGGGCGTTTAATGTGTGGGTGCTTCTATTATATATATGAATAATAGTTTCATCATCATCATACCCTTATCCCGCCTGTGGCGGGGTCGGGTCTACTAGTTCTAGCTCCCCACTCCCGTCTATCCCCCACCAGGTCCCTGTCCACACCACACGCGGCCATGTTCGTATGGACAGCCTGTTCCCACGTGATTTGTTTTCAGTATTATTTTAAGGTTTCTTCCTTTTTTTGATACTATAGCAAAGCAGACGTGGGAACAGGTTATCCATAAGGATATGGTAGTGTGTGGGACGGACAGGGATCTGGGGGGAGGGGGGTAAGAGTGGAAGGCTAGAATCCCCAGACCCGACTCTGCCACAGGTGGGTTAAGAGCATGATGATGATCTCTATTTCCTACTTTAATATACTATTCGTTATGAATAATAATTTTTTATTTACTCGCAAAATTAAATGATGCGTGCACCTGACCTACAGGCAACGTTTTTCGTGTTAGTGTGACCTGTCTTCAATAAAGGTTTGCCACATTTGACTTCAACCCTGCAGAATTGCTATTTCTGGTCTGCTAGACCCAAAAGGAGGAGGGAACATGTCAGTAGCAGTGTCATTTGGCAAGTGGGCTGCCTGATGGTCATGAGCATTCACCCTCTCGTTTCCTATGATGCCAGTATGTCCCAGGACCCACATCAAGAACACTTTCTTGCCCTCCTTTTGAATCATGAGAAGCAATTTGTGCACAGTCTGGATGATGGTGTTGCAGCAGATTAGTTGGTGTTTAGGTCAATAGAGTGCCGTCCAATGCACAGCAATAATGCAGAGACTGCACGGACACTACACTAATGTAACGAATTCTTGGGTATTAGCAGTACCCAGTTTTCACAAGCTGCCACCCATGTCCGTACTAGCAGGGGCTATGCAATGCATGTGTCCAATGCAATTAGCTGCTCCCCATAAAGGGTGTGCAAAAGCTTGTCCTTCAAACTATGGATGAGTTCCAGTGACCTATGCAGAGTAGTTAGCTCTGCAGTTGGCACTGTAAATGCCTGAAAAGGCTCTCATATGAGCTGAACAGTTGTAAAGACCAATCAATCCACAGTGGTTCCATCCTTTCGTTTCATCCATATACAGTAGAGTTCAGCTATAGCGAACCCATTAATAACGAATTCTTGGTTATAACGTATGGGAAAGGCTTGTAAGAGTACGCAGGGAAATTTCATGATGTTTGCAACATTGAAAAAAACTTCTTTTGTGACAATATATAGCCGTGGCATCTAAAAAAAAACCCCACTTTTCACTTTTAGCCCCATATCTTTCTGTAAGTGTCCATTTACGAAAGTTTTTGTGTTCTTTTATCATGGCTACATGTTGTGCAGATATATCGGGTACTTTTATCTATTCATTGGTCATTCATTTTTTGGTATTTTGCAAAAAATTGAAACTTTAAAAAACACCCAATGTTCATAAAAAAAACCCATGGTCCCTAAAAAACCCATGTCTCTGAGTTAGTGTTTTTTAAAGGTTTAAACGTAGTTAACATATTTTTCTTATTAAGTGACATGTTACTTGAAACGACTACTACTGGTTTTCAAGAAACCTTCGAGTTTAAAACAAAAATTTATTCACACAACGTCAAAATTCCATTAGACTCAAGTTATTATAAATGCATTAACGCGCATTTGCCATAACGCCCAGATGGATAAGATCTCCTTGTACACATTAGATTCAATTTAAATTACATATGAAGCTGCAAGTTAATTGGAATTGGACCATAGAAAATGTTCTCTGCAAGAACAAATTCCATAGGGATGCTGGACGACCATCTCCTCTAGTCTAAAAATCTGAATGATGCCTGGGGAAGTGGCTCATTTTCATCCTTGCAGAATACCTTACTTAATTAACCCTAGAATGGTAAATGGTATTCCGACAGACTACCTGCATCTTACAAAAATCGCTTATAATTGGTTTATAAGAATGCAATGTCCCTGAAATTTTCAGTACCTTCATTCTTTTCTAATTAATAACGATCCATGCAACGATTTCCTTATAAATTAATTGCAATCTATATATTTTTGGTAGCTTGTAGTCTCACAGACTACCTTTGGCATCCACGTTTGTAAAGATGCTGCAGTACCTCAGCTTTGCATGACACCTGTAACTCGCAGTGCAGCACTATTATGGGAGCAGCCTAGCAATTTTTCAAAGGAAAATTTGCCTGCAGTACCCGAGTGTTAGGCAGGGAAGAGAGCCACTCTAAAATAAATGCAACAAGCTGAGATGCGAAAGCTGTGGTACATGAGTGGGGTGTCAACAGTTGACACCCCACATCTCCTAATTAGAGGTAGCCTGGGGGTGGTCACGTAATGAAAAGAGATGAGGAGGAGTTCATTAAGTCAATTTCAGGAATACAGGTGGTCGACAAGCGCCTTGGGCAGGGGGAGACCAAAGACCCCCCCAACCAAAAGTCAAGCTATCGAGGGTGCAAAAACATCTGCTACATGCAATCGTCAGGTTTGTTCCTTCTGCCCTTTAAAAATTAAATGGGTGATGCAATATTCATGCCACTGATGCTCCAGAGCAATCTGTGGTAATCATTGAGGACAAATGTGTATTGAATGTGAACATTTTAAAATAAATTGCGTATTTTGCATTGCAGCATACTGATTAATAAAATGCAATTGAGTTTTAAAGTTATAGCACTGTATTTCAATAAATTATTGGAATTTACTTCGGTAGTCTCCCCGACTATCCTTTACCTGTAATGTAACAGCAAAGGGAGCATTATCTCTCCAGGGTTAAGCGGCCAATGTAGAATTTTCTTGGCAGAATTTTTTGAGGTACACACTTTTAAAATACAATTTTTATAAATACCAGGTTGAGTTTTGAAAAACTTGCTGCATGGGCTTATTGCAAACTCTTTATTCTGCATTATTTCAAATTTGGAAATGGTTTGGAGATGGTTTGTTTAGAAGACATGGGTTTTTTTTAATGTTTGGCTTTAAAGGATTACTGTAAAATGTTGGCTGTAGGTCATCATCATCATCTCACCCTTCTCCCGCCTGAGGCAGGGTCGGGTATGTGGGTTCTAATCCTCCATTCCCGCCTATTTCCCACCAAGTCCCCCTCCACCCCGCACACCTCCATGTCCCTTTGCACCACCTGCTCCCATGTCCGCTTCGGTCTTCCTCTACCTCTGGTGCCCCCAACCACCTGCAGTCTCATAATGGACCTAATAAGCTCCTCCTCTCCCCTTCGCATCACATGCCCATACCACCTCAACCGGTTCCCTCTCATCTTCTCCGCAATATCTCCCACCCCCAGGCTACCTCTAATGTAATCGTTTCTAATTCTGTCCAATCGCGTCACCCCACTCATGTAGCGCAGCATTTGCATCTCGGCCAGTTGCATTTGCCGTTCATGGTTCTTCCTAACTGCCCAACACACTGACCCATACAGCATAGCTGGCCTAACGACGGTTCTGTAGACCTTACCCTTCAACTTTATTGGGACCCGGCGGTCACACAGGACTCCACTTGCCTGTCTCCATTTCAGCCACCCTGCATTAATTCTATGGGTCACATCAGAATCTATTTCCCCATTGCTCTGGAAAACTGATCCTAAATACCTAAACTTTTGTACCACTGGAATCCTGTCTCCCCCACAGTGAAGCTCACCCCCTTGCCCCTGGTCACTAAAATTGAAAGCTAGGTACTCTGTCTTCTTCATGTTCACCTTGAGACCCCCACTTTCCACTGCTGTCTTAATGTCCTGTAGGCCCTTTTGTGCATCCTCTTTGGACTCCTCTAGCCATCCCACATCATCAGCGAATACCAGGCACTGAGGAGCCCATTCCCCCACTCCCGTCAGCAGCTCATCCATTACTAGAGTAAATAGATATGGGCTATGTGCTGACCCTTGATGCACCCCAACCAGCACGTTGAAACCTGCAGTGTTTCCCCATGCTGTCCTCACCCTAGCAGTGGAGCCCTCATACATATCCTGCACTATCCTAATATGGCCTTCATCAACTCCTTTCTTCTTTAAAACACTCCATAGCACCTGTCTAGGGACACTATCATAGGCCTTCTCCAGGTCAACAAATACTGCATGGAGGTCCTTCTTTGCTACTCTATGCTTCTCTATCATCTGTCTTAGAATAAAGATTGGTTCCATGGTGGACCTACCAGGCATAAATCCAAATTGGATTCCCTGGACCCTAGTCTGCTCTCTGAGGCGACACTCTATGACTCGCACCCACAGCTTCATAGAGTGGCTCATTAGCTTAATGCCTCTATAGTTTCCACAGTCCTGGGCATCCCCCTTGCCCTTGAACAATGGAATTATCAAACTCTCACACCATGCAGATGGCATCCTATCACCTTTTGCTAACTTATTAAAAAGCTTCACAAGCCATGCAATGCCTGTGGTCCCCAAGGTGTGCCAAACATCGATGGGGATTTTATCTGGGCCTACTGCTTTGTGACCTTTCACTTTGTGAAGGGCTCTGACAATTTCAGCCTCACTCACCCTGTCCACCGCCTGAGGAATTATGCTTGGGTTGCTTGCTGTGGCTGTTACACTGGTGACAGTATTTAAGAGGCTGTAGTAGTATTCCTCCCACCTTTTGATCACCTCTGTTGGTTGGAACAGAACCCTACCATTGGTATCCTTGACTGTTATAGCCCTGGTAACGTCCTTACTCATTTTATCCCTGGTTTTAGCCAGTCTAAAAACTGCTTTCTCTCCTTCCCTTGTCCCCAATTTTTCATATAGTGCCTCATACTTCTGATACTTGGCCAGGGCAATGGTCCTTCTGGCATTTTTCTTTGCCTGAACATAGTCTATCTTTGAAACCTGGTCCCCTATTTCTCTCCACCTATGGAAAGCTACCTTCTTTAGTTTGATTGCAGCTTCCACCTCCTCAGTCCACCACCATGTCTGCCTACCCTGATAAGCTCCTCCTACTCTACTTCTACCTAAGAGAGCCTCACCACATCTCCTAATTTTCCTAGCAACCCTGTCCCACATGGCATTGGCTGACCCATCCCATTCCCAGTCAACCTGGCTGAGAACCTCCTGCTGGAATTCATCTGCCTTGGTGGGCAACTTCCACCACCTAATAACTGATTCTCCCTTCCAAGTATGTTGCCTAACTGTCCCCTTCATTAGTAATTCTATCATGAGCAGCTTATGGCCACTCTCCTTCTGGAAATCCTCACTGGGTAGAGCCCAGCAGTCTTGGATCTCTGCCCTGTGCTGCATCCTAACCACGAAAAAGTCTATCTGGGAGCTCCCCTGTGGTGACTGAAAAGTGATTAGGTGCTTTTCCCTCTTTTTGAACCAAGTATTGGCCAATGCAAGGCCATGTGCTCTTGCTGTCTCAAGGACCTTCTGCCCCTCTGGGTTGATCATCCCATACCCACATCCCCCATGTACCTCCTCATATCCCAGACCATTGTTACCCACATGTGCATTAAAGTCACCCCCAATAATCAGACGCTCATTTCCCCTGCCCTGTCTAATTGTACTGTCTACTGAGTGTACCAACTCATCAAAATCATTCCAAAAGGCTGTTTTTATGGTGTCACTCAGGCCTGCTTGGGGGGCATATGCACTTATGAGGTGGAGCCCTGTACCCTGCCAAACTACAGAAACTAACATTAACCTACTACTAATTCTCCTAACTGAAGTGACCCCCTGCTGTAGTTCACTACTTAATACAATACCCACCCCATAATGTCCCTCTTCACTACCTGCATAGATGAGTTTGTATCCCTCCCCCAGGGCCCGTGACCTATTACCCTTCCAACGCGTTTCCTGGAGGAATGCAACACTGACCCTCCTATGCTTCAAAATTGTTACTAGCTCTCCAGTCTTCCCTGAGAGGGTCCCCAGATTCCACGTCCCTAGTCTAAGTCTACCCCCCTTATTTGGTATGACAGCTCTGACTGGGGGCACCCCAGCCAGACGTCCAGAACCACAGTGATAGTAGCAGGGCAACCTGTGAGGGGGTGCCGTCCAACCCCACAGGAGGTAAGAGTATTTATTTTTTAAGTAGAGGCAGGTATGGCCTAACACACTTGGCCATATGGAAAATTGATGCCACTTTTCCATTTAAATTTGGTACTGCTTTGAAATTATGCAAAAAAAAAACAAACAAACAAACAAACAACAATTATGGTGTATTATTGCAGAAAAAGATAAAAAAAAAATTTTTTTGATAATGTTGGTCACTCTAGGTTAAATGTTGCTTTATTTTAGCTACACACAAGTAGCTTACAGTGCATGCAAAACAGCAACACTTTTTGCTTAATAAGAGCCAATTTAGACAGTGGGTTTTTTATGTACCATTTCTAGGCAGGTTTTTTTTAGAGGCCACGACTATAGTATGTCTGTAACAGTAGAAGAAGAAACCATAATTTCATCAATCTGCTCCTGTTCGTTTTCAAACTACTAGATAAAATATGCTTTTCTTACTTTTCTCTGTTATTTTTGCATTGTATAACTCTGGAGAATATAATATGCCAAACTATTGTTTATACATAATCCATAATAATGTACATTTCATGTGTAACAAAATGTAGTGGTTAACCCTTCTCTGTCTATGGCGTTTTGGCATCTATACCCCATGCTGCAAAACACCACTGAGGAGGCCAAGAGTAAGCAAGCATCAGATCAGAAGCACAATGGTACCCTGCTTAACAAACATAATTCGTTCCAGTGATACGTTCATTATGAGGGGGTTCGTTGTGCGGGACACAATTTCCTATAGATCTCTATGTTATATTGTGTAATTCGTTCCGGGTTGCCACGAAAAATTGTGAAAATTGTTAAGAAGTTAAAAACAAAGTGCAGTGGTGATTGTTAATGAGCGAAAGCACTCTAGGACCCATTTTTGGGGAGCTCATAATTCACAAAAACTAGGAATTTCCCTGCAATGAGAAGGCAGTCAATTACTCGTCAGCAAATGCCATGCATTGAGGGGTCCATTCTCCTACTCCCATCAGTAGCTCGTCCATAACCAGAATAAAAAGGCATGGATTTGAGTGCTGTACCTTGGTGCACCCCAAACTTTACTTGGGAGCCCCCAGTATTTTCCCCAAGGTGTCCTTACCCTGTCTGTGGAATTGAACCATCTTACGAGTATATATCCTAAATTATTCGAATAAACTGGTAAGCCTTCTCGAAGTCGATAATGATGGTATGGAGATCCTTCTTAGCTGCTCAATACTTTTCTATCATCTGCCTCAGAATGAAGATTCGTTCCATTGTGGACCTGCCTAGCATGAACGCAAACTGATTTCCACAGACATGGAAATCCTGGAGGCGACATTCTATTACATTACATTGGTATTACACATTGAATTAATACCTCTATAATTACTACAATCTTGGACATCCTATACCAGTGGTGGCGAACCATTTTTGAAGAAGGGTCACAATAACACAAAAGAAAACCAAGAATTTGTCAATGGGTCAGTTCGTTCGTTCATTCGTGTTTTAGGGCACATCAACTTCAAAGGTCATTAGGGCCCAGAACGACAATCAATATGGTGTGGGGTGTCAGTGGCCATCCCACCATGGGGAAAATAAATAAGGGCAAATGCCAATAAAATTAACAAAACAAATAGGCAACAGCCAAACAAATAACAGACAACAAGTAAGGGCAAAGGCCAACAACAAACACAAAAAATAGGCAAAAGCCTAAAAAGACAAAAATACACAGAAGGCAAAAGCCAAAAAAGGACAAAGATAAAACAGGCAAAAGCCTAACAAACACAGAGATAAAAAGCAAAAGCCAAAACAGATACAAACATAAAGAGGCAAAAGCCAAAACACACCAAAGGAAAAGGCAATAGCATTTGTGAAAGAGGCTGGCCTCCTTCACAAATACAAGAGAGCTGTCAACTCCCTGGGGGTTATCCCCAAAGGAGTAGAGAGCTCTAGACTGACCCCCAGTCGGTATTTAAGTTCACGGTATCTCTCACAGTAACTGAAGATGTGTGTCACTGTGAGAGGCTCCCAACAGCAATCACACCATGGTTCATCCTCGCCCCATAATATGTAGGAGTGGGTGAGGAACGTGTGACCGATTCACAGACAAGCAAGCACAACCTCCTCCCTCCATGACAGGCAGCATGAGGACGACCAGTGCACTGGGGTGTCCTTCAGGGTGCGGAGTTTGTTGGTGGTCTCTGCAAACCACTGGGACTGCCACACCAGCGGGAGAGCATCAGAGGAGGGAACAGGGGTGTCAGGAACATCTGATAGGTGGGCCACCTGACGGGCATTGGCATCAGCCCTCTCATTCCCCATGATGCCAACATGCCCCAGGACCCACATAAACAAAACTGTCTTGCCCTGCTGAAGAAATCATGAGCAGCAAACTGTGCACCCCCTGGACGATGGCATTCCTGCTATACAACGTGTGCAATAGCTGTTGGGAGGATAGGGAGTCAGGCACAACCACAAAGTGTCGGTGGTTCAAAAAATGGATGAGTTCCAGTGCCCAGTGCAGAGCAGTAAGCTCTGCAGTTAAGACACTGGCGATGCCTGGAAGGCGGCCCCGTATTAGATGACCAGTTGTAAAGACAGACCAACCCACAGAGGTGCCATCCTTCGACCCATCCGTGTAAACAAAAACATGGCCCAGATAGGTCAGAGACAGGCGTCCAAACTCTTGCTGGTACACTGACCTATTGGAACTGGCTTTGGTGAAGGCAGTGAGTGTCAAATTAAAAATCGGCTCAGGTACTGTCCAGTTGTTGTTGTTTGTTGGTGTTTAAGGTCCCGTGAACTACAAGGTCATTAGAGACCCGTCCATTGCATAGTTCTAACGCATACACTGCACAGACACTACACTAATGCGACGATTATTGGGTATTAGCAGTACCCAGCTTTCCTGAGCGACCACCCATGTCAGTACTAATGGGCTTGCGTTGCTTAACTTCAGTGATCAGACGAAAACTGGTGTATCCAACGCAACTCGCCGCTTCGGTACTGTCCAGGGTGGCACAGAGGCCGGTAGTACAGGCTGCACCCTAGGCAGGGTCACACCCAGGCCAGTAAGACCATCCATCAACCGCATGCCAAATGGAGCAGAAACCCCTGGCTGGCGACTGAATGGTCGTCGCAGAGGGCGACTAAAAACGACTGGGTGTGTAGGGTGCTGTGGATGACCTTTCAGCCACAAAATATATGCAGCTGCTAAGCCCTGCCGCCTTACAGTCAGCGGCGGCTCACCGGATTCAGCATAAAGGCTGAGCACGGAACTTGTGCGGAAAAGCCCCAATGGACAACCGGATGCCAGCATGATGAACACTGTCCAGCATCCAGAGTAGATGGCGTGGCCAGGCCATAAACACTACAGCCATAGTCGAGTCATGATCGAACGAGTGATCGGTATAATCAAAGCATCACTGTTCGATCTGCCCCAAAACCAGTTCCCTGCAGGCACCGCAGAATATTAAGGGAGCGAAGGCACTTAGCCCTGAGCTCCTTCAAGTGTGGGACCCATGTCAGACGGCTGTCAAAACGGAGACCAAGAAACTGGGCTGCCTCTACAACTGGGAGGAGGTGCCCATTCAGAGTAAGCTGAGGCTCAGGATGAAGCCCTCGCTTATGACAGAAGTGCATGACTGTTGTTTTCTCAGGGGAGAATTTATAGCCACGTGAGGTGGCGAACTCATTGGCACTATTGAGTGCCAGTTGCAGCTGACGCTCAATGCCATGCATTGTGGCACCCCAGTACCAGATGGAAAAGTCGTCCACAAATAGGGACGGTTGTAAGGGGGGGTGAATGGAGGAGGGAAAACCGTTCACCACAACAGCAAAGACCGTCACACTGAGTATGCTCCCCGGTGGGACACCATTCTCCTGCAAAAAGGCGGAGGAGTAGGTGTTACCCACACGCACTCTGAAGGTCCGGTTGGAAAAAAACTATGGAGGAAGAGGGGCAAATTACCCCTGAGCCCCCACTGGTGCAAGGTCTCAAACATGCCATGGCGCCATGTGGTATCATATGCCTTCTCCACATCAAAGAAGATAACCACCAAGTGCTGTCGGTGGAAAAAGGCCTCACGTGCTGCTGTCTCCAGTGAGATCAAATGATCCACCGGACACCTGCCTGAACGTAACCCACATTGGGCATTGGCGAGAAAGTTGTGCCGTTCCAGATACCACACCAGGCGCCAGTTAACCATGCGTTCCATGGTTTTACACAGACAGCTCGTCAAAGATATGGGCCTGTAATTCGTGGGTAGGGTACTATCCTTTCCAGGTTTTGGGAGGGGAATGATGACAGCCTCCCGCAGCCTACAGGGATGTCGCGCTGCTGCCAAATATCATTAAAAACCTCAAGGAGGTAGGAAAGACCATTCTCAAGTAGATGCTGTAGCAATTGGTAATGGATGTTATCAGGACCGGGGGCAGTATCCCTGGCCCGTGCTAGAGCTGCCCGCAGCTCCCAAGGGGTAAATGGGTCATTATACCCCTCAGCAACACCACCAGAAAAGTTAATTGGAAGGCATTCTGCAGCTTCTTTCTGTTTAATGAAAGCTGTAGTGCAGCGCTGGGAACCGGAGATGGCTGCAAATGTCCTTGCCAGCCCCTCAGCCACCTCACAAGGCAGAAGTAAATGTCACCCTTGCACAAGGAGACCAGAGCCACAGGATTGCAAGTACCTTCCCTTGAATTTTCTCAGTTTTTCCCAGACATTCTTGGATGGCATGCGGTGGGTAAGCAAGGAGACATACTCTCTCCATGAGGAGCGTTTGGCCTCCTTGATTACCCGTCGTGCATATGCCCGGGCTCTGAGGTAGTTGACACGATTGGCATCAGTTGGATGAGACTGGGAGAGGAGAAGGGAGCCCCTGTGGGCCTGAACTGCACTCCGGCAGTCCTCCGTCCACCATGGCACCCGTGCTCGTGGAAGGTTACACGAGCTCTGGGGAACAGATGACAATGCCGCCCTGACCACCACCTCTGTGAAGTGGCTCACCAGGTCATTGACCCAATCAAAATCACGCAGTGGGCGAAGGTGGATTTCATGAAGGTGGATTTCAAGTCTGCCCGACACATACACCACCGTGGTGGTTGCTGGGGCAATGCTCCACTTCCACTGCTAATCCTGATGGGGAAGTGGTCACTTCCACAAGGGTCAGACAGAACCTCCCATTGCAGACCTGGCGCCAACACAGGAGAGCAGATGGAGAGGTCGATACAGGAAAGACCACCAGTGGCAGTCATCACATGTGTGGGGGCACCTCGGGGGTTGCGACTGTCTGAGCCCCATTTGCGGGTTATATGGACATTAAAAACTCCCATAATCAGAAAGGGTCTGGGAAGCTGGGCTGTGAGGGAGTCAACGTCTGCCCATGGAATATCAATCCCAGGAGGCAGGTAGAGGGAACATAGAGTGGTGGGCACATTCACTTGCAGTGAAACTGCCACGGCTTGGAGAGGCGTCTGCAAAGTCACTCGGATGTGCATGTATAGCAGGGGGTTACACGCTCAGTCTGGCATCAGTTCAGTCCATGATCGTGATCAGGAATAGACTGATCCCAAACTGATGGATTGATGGATGACATTACACCGTCAGTCAGACTGGCCATCAGTCTCCTCAAAAACCCTGATTGCGCAAAAGAAACCATGGATTGCAATAAGGAAAAAGCTTGTACTGCAATTATAATAGGTTTAGCAACAAGTGGTAAAAGGCAACGTTGGACCAGGGGCGGATCCATATGGGGAGCAATGCAGCAACTACTCCACCCTCAATACCCCAACTGGCGTGAAGCCATTTTTGACAAAGCAAGATACATGCATGAAGAAGATACCTTGCTAGTGAGATTTTTCATGCTAGACCCATAAGCCTAGATCTCTACCAGCACCCAGGCAACACCTTTGCCTTTTCCACCCATTCCAGCCGCTCCACCCCTGGACCTCTTCCAATGTGGTGGTTCCACAACCCTCCCCTGCAGTGATCCTGCACTGGACATGCCAGTATCACATGCCTGACGTCCTCCACTTGATCCCCACAGCCCTTTTCTCCACCTGTGATCTTTGCCATCCTGTTACTTCACCAGTGACCCAGCTTTTTCCCAAAACAGAAGGAAACCCTCCCACATATTGTTTCACATGTATTGTACTCATATAAGTCTTTCTCTGGTTCCAACAGTTGTGAAGGCATTGTTGCAGGCAGTGTCGGAATTAGATATTGAGAGGCTCTAGGCTATTTCAATTTTTAGGCCTTTTTCAAGCCCGTTTCTTAAGTTTTGAAGCCCGCTAAATGTTGACACCATAGGCTTCAGCCTACTGAGTCTAGTGGTAAATCCAGCACTTAGTCCCAGAGACTGGGGAGGGGATAACACGCATGTGTCTCCATTGCCGTCGAAGCAGTGACTGACACCAGACTGATAAAAGGCGCTCAAACGATCAATTTGACGTCAGTCACGCACAGACTGACGAAAATTATCAAAAAATTTAAAAATCCGTCAATCCATTCCATCAGTCTGTCAGTCATCATGTTATACAATCAGTCTGGCGTCATTCTGACCACAGACATGGACTGAAATGATGCCAGACTGAGCATGTAACCCCCGCTATTCCATTCCAGGTAAGGATAGGCACCCTTCCCACAGGGTGGTTTCCCTGCTGCCGGGTGTCTGCATACATGTTGTAGCCCCATAACGAAAGTGGGGTATCACTACGGCAGAGGATCTAGTGGAGGGAGATGCACATGGGGTTGTGCCGCGAGATGAGCATTGTGATCTTATCCCTCTTGTGGGAAAAACCTCGACAGTTCCATTGAAGGAGATTCACCATTAGGTGGGCTTTGGAGGTTTATTTCTATTCCTCCCTTTTTCCGTCCCATGGCAGAAAAGGGAGGGGTGCCTACAATTGGGTCTTCCTCCTCCATATCGAAGGAGGAATTCCCATCTTGCCCCAGTTTGGGCATGAAACCACCCTGTGCTCTCTGCCATTGGCCAGAGAGCTTGGATGGACGAGCCAAGGACACCCGCCCCATGGCAGTAGTGGGGGGTGTCCCTACTTTCTTTCCTGCTGTCTCAATCACCACCCCCTCCATGGAGGAGGATGGCTGGGCTGGGACAGAGAGGGAGCCCTTCAAGGGAGATGCCTCTCTTTGATGAGTGGCATCTGGGGCCTCCAAAGAAGATGGCACCGCCATTATTGGGGGGCCCATGCATGGGGCAGAGGCGGTGGTGGAGCCGGAAGAAGCTATGGAAATGGGGTCGGGGTCCGTCTGGCAGCCAATGCTTGCACAGACCGGCACCCCATGGACCCCGCAGGCCCAAGAGGGTGTTAAACGGATGAGAGGGGGAGCTGAGGTAGGGTGTCCGTCTCGGTACAGACAGAGGACACAGCAGCTGCCTTCGCAGCACCTGCATAGGACACTCCATGACTGGAGGTCCCTGGCAAGGCTAGCAGCCGCCGTGCATTTGGAAAACTGATACCCTTCTGGACACGCAGCTCCTGGATCGCACGTTCCTGCAGCCAAGTGGGGCAATCCCTAGAAGAGGCGGGGTGGCTGCCCTTACAGTTTATGCAGAGAGGTGCAGTCTTACATGGCTCTGGGGAGTGGTCACCCTGTCCACAAGTGCCACACATGTCCTTGGCAGAACATGAATTCTGTCCATGGCCATATCGCTGGCACTTGAAGCAGCAAAGCGGACTAGGGATGAAAGGCACGTACAGGCAAGCAGAGGTAGCCAGCCGTGATGTAATCTGGCACCTTGGGCTTACCAAAGGTCAGCACCAAGGTGTCAGACGGGCGGGATTCTCCATCCCGTCGGACGGCAGTGCGGCGAACAGCCACCACACCCTGGTCCCTGAGCTCCTCCACTATTTGCTCTTCTGATTCCCCACGTAGGTCAGGGCACCGCACCACACCTCTACTGGTGTTTAAGGTGCGATGGGGTTCGACCACAACGGGGATGTCACCGAGCTTTCACATTTTTAATAATGCTTCGTCTGGTGGGGGGCAGATGCCTCCACCAACAAGGTGCCATTGTGAAGTTTCTTGACCGAGGTCACATCGCCGGCAATGCCCTTGATGGCTTTGGCGATAAGGAAGGGTGACGCCTTCCCCAAGGCTGCACCATCCTCCCCAGAGATGGAAATAAACCGGGGAGGATAGGAAGAAGGTAGGGATGGTTGTTTGTCTGCACCTAAAATCTTAGATGCGGGAACATGCTTTGCATCGGTGGTGGAACCCTGCACCTTAAGGCTATGAGGTCGTTGCCTCTTGTTAAGGGCAGGTGCTGATGCCATAGACGTCACAGGTTCGTTCCCTGATCCAGTTGGCTTATTGGGTGGAACGTGGCCTCTTTGTTGGAGCAGTACATGTCTCCATCAGCTCAGTGACAGCTGGCCCACTCAGTTGGGTGGGACCGAGCCCGCCATCTTCCAGCTCAACACAAGTCACTAAAGAAGATGGGGGAGGGGTGGGGTTATTTGATGAGGCCCCCAGGCTCGGGTTTAAAGTTCCCATAATTTTTAGTAATTATTCATTCACTGCCCGCAGGTCTTACCCACCAGACGGAGCCCAACGAGGGGACGCCCATTCGGGTCACCGAGATTCCTCGGGCAGTATACCGTTAGGGTGGCATAATCCCAGAGTACCGGACCATTGGCATCTAGGTTAACTGCCAGTCCACTTACAGTCACCCTAGTAGTCACCCTAGGCCGCCCCCGGCCGATTGACCAAGACCGGGCTACTGCCTTGGCCTCCCGTTTTCCTTGGAAGCTGTGGCCAAAGTGATGTTTTGGAGACTGTGGTCTGCAACCCTAGTCCCCGATGTCTGTCAGCCACCTCACCAGTGTGGAGTGGCCAAGAGACATCGCAGGGCATACACCTCCTCAACCACCAGGATCCGCTTTTCCCAGGGGTTCGGGTCTCCATGCATGGCAAACACGTGGGTAGGCGTTTGTTTATGGTCACCTCAGTGAGGAGCCTACATCGACCGAGAACAAGTCAGACCAAATGCTCAAACAACCACGATGTTGGTATCGTCCTGTCCAGAACACGTCGTAAACAAAGACAACAGTGGTGTTGTCCAGTCAGGGGTAAGAAAAAGTCACCCCATTTAGTTGCCTCTTATGACATGCAGGTATGCAGTGTGCCTCTTCTACCCCGGGCACACACGGGTAATTCTACCCCGGGCACACACGGGTAGGCAACATGATAATACAGCAGTGATAGAAAAAGGGGCCAGAGCATGAATATGATGGAGAGAATTTGTCTTTCATTTAAAAGGGACATGGTTCATAAGATCCATGTGGAGGTGGAATTGGAAAGACAAGAGTAAGAGAAGAAACCCTGATCCATGGGATATGGATGAGGGTCAGGAAGCAAAGAAGAGCCATGAAAAGAAAATGCATGTGGCTGAAATGTGGATGCTGCAGTGCATGAGCCAGATGCCAAGAACAGATAGAATTAGGAATGGGTATAGAACACCACAGAAAAGATCACAGACAATAGATTCAGATGGTATTCGCATGTGATGAGAATATGGGAGGAGAAATGGGTCCATTATGGGCATGCAGGTTATTGGAGTGAGGAAGGAGTGAGATCACTTCCAGGAAGAAATCAACGCAGATTTTACATAAGGACATGATAGTGTGCAGGGCAGAATGGGATTTGATCAGATAGGTAGGAGTGGAAGGCTAGAACTCACAGACCCTTCCCTTACCCAGGCAGGGCAAGACAGTATAATGATGATCATGAATTTATATTGTGGATGGGAGCAGCGAGTTGCGTTGGACACACCAGTTCTCGGGTGATCACTGAAGCTAAGCAACGCAAGCCCAGTTAGTACTGACATGGGTGGTCGCTCGGGAAAGCTGGGTACTGCTAATACCCAATAATCGTCGCATTAGTGTAGTGTCTGTGCAGTATATGCATTAGAACTATACAGTGGATGGGTCTTTAATGACCTCATAGTTGACGGGACCTTAAACTCCAACAAACAACAACAAATATATTGTGGATTGCAGACCATTCGTTTCAAAGGATAAATTTGTAATTGTTGATTTGGATATTTTCTCAAAGAAGTGTAGAAATAAAGAGAGTTTGCTTATAGGAAATAAAACGGCATATTTGGAGTCAGCTCTAGAATAATCTACATTTTCAGTCTCTCATGAGAGTGGTCAAATTATAAAGTTCTTATCAAATATGGGATATATTGACCAAATCATAATATTAGTTATTGTCCTAGCAGTTGTTGTTGCTGGTGACAATGGTGCAAGAGGTGAAATACTTAGGACCTGTGGCAGAGCAATGGGGAGATAGATTTGGATGTAACCATAGAATCAACGTATGGTGGTTGAAGTGAGACAGGCAAGTGGAGTCCTTTTTGATAGGAGGGCCCCAATCAAGTTGAAGGGGAAGTTTTACAAGGTGGTGGTTAGGCCCACTATGCTTTATGGATCAGTGTTGGGCAGTGAGGAAGAGCCACATAAAGAGAATGCAAATTGCCAAGATGTGAATGCTATGGCATTATGAGCAGGGTGATGAAAGCTGATAATTAGGATTGAGTATATAAGAGGTAACTTGGGGGTGGGAGACACCACTGAAAAAATGAGGGAGGGTAGATTAACGTAGCATGGACACAATGCAAAGAAGGGAGAAGGAGATTGTGAGGTCCATTACAGCGATGAAGGTGAAGGGAAGCACTTGAGGCAGTGGAAGACCAAAGCAGATGTGGAAGCAGGTTGTCTGTAAGGGTGTGTTAGGAAGTGGGGTGGACGGGGACCTGGTGGGAGATCAATGGCATGCTGGCACAGTGTGCAATGTAGGGGAAAAAGAAAATTCTGCATTTTCTCTAAGCATCAATAAAAGGTGAAATTCATAATGACTGCTTTCTAAATTGCATAAATTACTCCTCCAAATTATTAGTGTTACTTGTGTTCTATATGGGAATATTTTATTGGGCTTGAGGACTGGGATAAGGGCACCAAACAACTGACACACTGAGGTGTAGGCTGGAGTGGAGGGCTGGAACCCTCAGATCCGACCCTGCCACAGGCGGGATAAGGGTATGATAACGATGATTATACAGTATTGAATGTAGGAGCACCAGATACTTATGCTCGAAGTGCAAGAAACCCATTTGTAGTGGAGTGTTATAACAAAGTGTGTAAACACTATCTCCAGAAATTAGCACCTTGCTTTTCTTATTTTCGTCTCAACTTTATGAATTTTTCTTAAAAAATGCATTTTTAAGTATAAGAATTATGAATTCATCATTTCTTGATATATATTTCGTTTGTAACCAAAGATATATTAATTCATAAATACCTATGCAAATCAAGAAAATATTTGTAGTGCTCCAGAAATTATTAATGCAAAAAAGTAATTTTAAATAGTAATTTCACAAAATAGCCAAATATTAAATGTTAACATCCCTTCTAATAATTGTGATGCATGCCATAAAATCTCACGTAAAGTCCTCATCTCAAATATAGTCCACACCCATCTATAGTCCGCATTAGCAATGGGTATGTTTCATATATAGTTTGCACTCATGTGTAGTCTGCACTTTAAAATTCCTACTGCAGCCAGTGGCACAACTTGTAGGGGCAATGGGATCAAATGAATTTAAACATGAAATGTCAGATTGCTCTGACGATGAAGCTGAAATGTGAAAGATTTTGTATTGTATCATCATATAAATAAGAACGTACTGTGTCAAGTCGTGTTGTTAAATGTAATAAAATGTTCAGAAAATGAGGAACGGTTTTTATTGAGAACCCTTGGTTTCATTTATAGTCCGCCCTCGCATATAGTCTGCACTAAATGACCCTATGTTTCACGTATAATCCACGGGCATTATGTGAGATTTTACAGTAATTATTGGAAAAAGGGAAAATTTCTTTATTTTATGAATTTTTCATTTTAGGAGTCTGCTAGACTTCACCTCACCATATACGTCCGTCAGAAACTTTCACGTCACCAGTTAAGGGGTTAACTTCAGTGATCTGACAACTAGTGTGTCAAGCACAACTCGGCTGCACCAATGCAACATGACCGCACTCCAATGCAACTCGACCACACCATAGTTTGAGAAAGCTTTGTTACACAATTTCCCTGCAAATTTTTTGAAAAGGTGATGTTCATAAGAAGCAAATACTTACAAACATTTGGGGCACACCCCTGTGGTATATTTTACTCTTCTAAAGGCACTTCTTTCTAAACATTATCACATATTAGTGCTTCAGTGATCCAGATTACCAGGGATTTTCTTTACAACGATAAATGGAGCAAAAGTCAAGACCAATACAACGATCATCATCATTATACCCTTATCCCACCTATAGCAGGATCAGATCTCCAGGTCGTAACCCTGCAATCTTGCCTAACCCACACCAGGTCCCCATCCACCCCACTTACTACAATATCTGTATGGGCAATCTGCTCCCACGCCTGCTTTAGTCTAGCCCTTGCTGGGTGTTTCAAACCACTTGCAATCCAGTAATGGACCTAATGACCTCCTCCTCCCTACTTTACATTGCATGCCCATACCATTTCTATCTACTCTACCTTATTTTTGTCATTATGACCCCACCCCTCAGGATACCTATCATATACTCATTCCTAATGTACCACATTATCCCCACTCATGTACCACATTATTCACACCTCAGCTACATTCATTCTATTTACATGGCTCTTCCCCACTGCCCAACACTGTTCGCATGATTTCACTGTTTCACTTTTCGCATGATGTCGCTGTTGGGTGAAGACGTGTGTCACGCGCTCTCTTCCATTCTAAATGATGTTGATGTTATGTCGGTCGCTGTTGGGTGCATTTCCAACGGAGTGTCGTCTATTACTTCTTTGGATACTTTGGTTGATTCCGCCGAAGTTTTCCATTCTATTTTGCTTAATTGCTCTGTTCTGAGTTCGTCAATTGTCTCTATATGCAAGGTATGTGATTCTGCTCATATCAATAAGTTTTCGCCTACGGGGGATTCATCATCAGCCGTGGATTCTGGCTGCCGGTTTTTGCATGCCTCGATTTCGGACGGTTTCTCTATGTTACGTGAAGCATTGGAATGTGGCCTTGACAAAGTATGCGGGGTCATTAGGAGTACTGAACTTCCTTCTCCTTTGGAATTTGCTAGTGCCGCGGATGTTGAAGCAGGTGTTTCGGTGCCCAAAAATGCCTTGGTTTGTTCCAATGTTCTGGATTCTGCACCGCCTATGGTGATCCCTCAGGCGGTTAAAAATAGAAGAAAGGCTCGAAGACCTCTGAAGATGGTCAGGATTCCTTCCCCGGTGTCATCTGTTGCTCCCTCGGCCACCAAATTCTCCGAGATCCCTACCGCAGAGTCTTCTAGACCCTTGTCTTACGCACAGGTGGTCTCGTCTCCTGTGTCTGATTCTGCTGTGCGGCCTGGGGGGCTACCCCCTCGTCCTAGTGATGTGAATGCTCCTCGTAGACTTGGCGGTACTCTGTGTACCGGTGCCCGGAAAACTGTGGTGATCGCCAACACATTGAATGTTGATTCTGAACGTATTGTTTTAAATAATGTCTCTCCTGAGGTGTCAATTCAGTCGCTGGTGGAGGTCTTGCATGATTATGGCCAGTGTGTTTTGGAATGCGGGAGGTGGGCCTCCAAGTCTGGTGAGCCCACCCGGTCTGTGTTTGTGCGCATTAAAAAAGTCCCGGATATAGATGTTTTGGATCCTGCCTTTTGGCCTGGTGGTACCTTTATGCGGCCTTTTAGAGGGCCGAATCCAGTGCTGCTGAAGGACTCGTATCATGCCGCTTCCCTGAGATCTCCCAGCTGACGCCATTCTTCATCCCCATCTTCATCTTCTGTTCCTCCTTTCTCTATCCTGATGATTAATGCCAGATCGTTGATTTCTAAACTCGATATCATGGAAGCCTATTGTGAGGAATTCAAGCCTACGTGCCTTGTGCTTACAGAAACTTGGCTTCGTGCTTCTGTTCCTGATTTTGTCCTTAACATTCCTTTGTATGCTGTTTTGCGCTCAGACCGCTCATCTAGGGGCGGTGGAGTCGCAATTTACACCCACCATTTTGCTAATGCTGTTGTCCTGTCATCCTTTTCATCGGGCGGGACTGAGGCTCTGTGTGTCAATCTTTCTTGTTCCAATCATGTGCTTCATGTTTGGGCTATTTATCGCCCTCTTTACTCTCCTATTGATTTATTGTGTTCTTTTATTTCCTCACGTTTCAACCCTAGTGTCTTTAACTTCATTTGCGGGGACTTTAATTCCAACTTTTTGGTTTCTTCCCCCCTGTCTAACAATCTTTTTGCGTTTTTTGCCCACTTAGGTTTAAGTCCCACTGTTTTTGCTCCTACACGAATCTCTAAAACCGCAGCTACCCTCCTTGACCAGATTTTTGCCCCTTCTGTTCTTGGTCTACCTGTCACGAAAATTTTCTCTGATCCCGTACTCGATCATTTGGTTATTTCTCAGAACTATGCTATTCCTACTCCGCTGACCTTGCCTCCTCCTACCTCCCACTTCCTGCCCACTAAGCTCAATTCCTTACTTTTTAATACTGTTGCTGAGTGCTTTGTAACTTCTTGTGTCGCCGATACTACTGATCCTGTTTTTTTTGCCGATTCAATGATAGGTGCTTTTGCCTCTGCTTTGTCCTTTTCCTGCCCCTTGTCTATTCCAGGCAGGGGTAGGGCTCGCTCTCCCTGGTGGATCCCTGAGCTTACATCCCTCCGAGTTGGTGTGGCTTTTGCCCATCAGGCCTGGAAGCGCTCTGCGGATCCCCGTGATTATTCTGCTTTTTCTACGCTGAGGCGCTTTTATAAGTCCCGAATCAGACTTGCTCGGTCTTCGTTTCTTGACCCTAATTCATCCCTAGCATCAATGTGGGCTTATGTCCGTGGCTTATCCCCTAATTATGTCACTATTTCTTCCCACCTTGCTGATGAGATATTGAAACTCCTTGTTAATCCTCTTTCTTCGTCCATCCCTCCTGGTGTGACTTACTCCTATGTTGTTCCTGACTCTGCGTCAAAACCACCTCGGCTTTCTTTTCATGCCCTGTTGGCTCTATTGTCTCGACTCAAGGTATCTAGGCTTTCCTCCCCAGATGGTATTCCATCCTTTTGCCTACAGCACTTAAACAATTCTAACCTTTTTTCTCTTTGTGGCCTCTACAATCATTGTATGGCCACGGGAGTTTTTCCTTTGGCCTGGAAGACGGCCTTTATTGTACCTATTCCTAAGGGTCGTTTGTCCTCGGATCCAGGCAGCTACCGGCCTATTGCTGTTTTGCCCCCACTCGCTAAGGTTTTCGAGTGGTGGGTTTTTGATCTCATCCGTGACTCTCTCCTCAGCCATATCCCTAACTCACAGTATAGTGCTCGACCCAACGTCTCTGTTCTTTTTGCCATCCTTTCTTTGTTTTCTGCCATTCTTGACTCCCTTGCTTCTGGTAAATCTTTTGTTCTCCTCAAAACCGATGTTGCAAAAGCCTTTGATTCTGTTGATCATGGCCATCTTCTCTGCTCTCTGTCTTGCTGTATATCCAATCCCTTTGTATATAACCTGTTGGTCTCATATCTTCATGGGCGGCAGGTAGTGTCCAGGTTTTCCTCTGGTACCCGAACTCTACTACGTGGAGTTCCCCAAGGCTCTGTTTTGGGTCCGGTGTTGTATAATCTCGCTATGGCTTCTCTTCCTTCTGTTTGTCCTGATTGGGCCGTTTGGTCTTACGCCGATGACAACTATTTCGGGCAGTCATCTTTACCTTCCGAACTTTCCACGGTCCTGTTAACTGTTCCACTCTTTCTCTCTCGTCTTGCTGAGTGGTATTCCAGGGTTGCCATGAAGATCCATCCCGATAAAACCAAAGTTATGGTTTTTTTTCCCCCTTCCGGCAGCTCCTTTAACTGTGGTTGCGAAGCCTCAATTCGTATTCTCGGCATTTTGTTTGATCCTTTTCTCACTTTTCTACCCCATCGTGATCATCTGATCGCCAAAATTAACTCTCTGTCCTATCTTTTTCGGCGCCTCCGGACACGGGTGTCCACAGCTAAACTTGTCGTTGTTTTTGCTGCCAAGGTACAATCTCTAATTCGGTTTTCTTCACCTTTCCTTGCTTCTCTCCCATCTACCCGGCTTCGGCCTCTTCAGGTCGCCTATAATAATGTGCTTCGGGCGATTTTTCACATTCCACCCTGGGCCCGCCTTTCCCCTGTCTGCGTTAAGTTTCGTGTGTTCCCTTTTGCACTATTTTTAAGGTATTGTTATATACTTTTGTTGGCAGCTGTTCTTCGTAATCCCCGGCACCCCTGTCATGATGTTGTCAAGTTTTTTCAGTCCTCATCGGATATTAGGCGTACACGCAGATTTCTGTTTGTATGCTCTCTGAGGCCACGGGATGTTAGAAGGCAATTCTTTCCTATCTCTTGCTTTAGTGCCTGGAACTCCTTACCTTACACTGTTCGAGCTTCTATCTTTGATTGCTCCAGGTTCCAATGTGTAGCTAATTGCTCTCATTTTAAACGAGCACTTCGTCAGCATTTTGTGACTTTGATGCGTTCCTCCTGAATTTTGGTTTTGAATATTGACTGTTTGTTGTGTTTTAGTGTACTTGTGTACGTTTATTAAAATAATAATAATAATAATATTGCATAGCTGGCCTAACCACTGCCATGTAAAACTTCCCTTAAACTTCATTGGGACCCTCCTACTCCACTTGCCTGTCACTACTTCAACCATCCCCATGGATTCTATGGGTCACCTCCAAGTGTACCTCCCCATTACTTTGGAATGTTGATCCTAAGTACAGTCAAACTCAGATATAACACATACCTTTGGGACTGCTCATGTATGTGTTATAACAGAGTGTGTGGCATAACATAAACAATGATAAATGATGCCAAAGCTTTGTTAACTGACAAAAATATGCTAATTTCACGATTTATTCAAAAAATCAAACTAGACTTGTATAATTCTACTTCAAGACGCACACACTTGAAGTCAGCTGCAATTCTGCCTGTATCCACACTGCTGAGAATTTTATCCTTTGATCAAACAATACAGCTAACAGGGTTCCTCAATAGTCCATATTTTTATGGCAATTCCGAATACGAAATACAGTCAATTCATTGATAATTTTCAATTTTGTGTCAACTGAAATTGAATGAAATTGTCCGAAGAGATATATCATTATTTTCTTGTCCTTTCAAATTAAAAGCTAAACACTTTGTCTCCGTTCTTCCTTTTCCATTGCTCCTCTAATATAGTTTAGGCCAGTGGTGGCAAACCTGTAACCCAACGTGCATTTTTAAGTGATCAAAGCATGACCATTTCTAGTTTATCACTTCATAAACAACAGCAAATTTCACACCGATGTCTTACACAAAATGAATATGTTTTGTTTTCAATATTATATTAAGGCTTGTTCTCCATTTGCTACTTTAGTGGTTAGGCCCCCTATGATGTATGGATCAGAGTGTTGTTTGACAGTGAGGAACAGCCACGTCAATGGAATGCAAGTAGCTGTGATTCAAATGCTGCCATATATTAGTGGAGTGTGTAGACAGCTGATAGAATAATGAATGAGTATATTAAAGGTAGTCAGGAGGTGGGGACATCACAGAGAAGATAAGTCGAGGTGGTATGGGCATGGGAATCGAAGGGGGAGGAGATGATTCAATGCACTATGGGACAGCAGGTGGTTGGTGGCATCAGGGGTGGAGGGTGACGAAAGCGGACGTGGGAACAGATTGTGGAGAGAGACATGGCTGCATGTGGGGTGGATGGCAGCCTGGTGGGGTATAGGCGGGAGTGAAGAATTAGAGCTAGCAGACCCAACCCTGCCATAGGCAGGATAAGAGTGTGATGGTGATCTGACCTAAAGACAACATCTTATTTTTTGTTTCATGTCATTGTTGAACCTTGATGTACTCCAACCTTTACTACGAATTATCATCATCATATCCCTATACCGCCCATGGCAGGGTCGGTTCTGCAGGTCCACTGCCACATGCTCAATACTGGGGGCAACCCAGCCAGGCGTCTGGAACCTGCAGGAAAATTGGCGGGGCTGCTTGTGAGGGGACGCCAACATCCCCACTGGGAAGACTCCAGTATTTCCCCAAGGAGTCCTTTCCCTGACTATGGAACCATCATACGTATCTTTCATGGGAAACTGTCATAAGCCTTCTCCATATCGTAAAGGATGACATGGCGATCTTTCCTTCCCCCCATATATTTTCCAATCATCAGCCGCGGAATGAAGATTGGCTCAATTATGGACCTACCAGGCATGAATTTGAACTAATTTCCACGTACAGTAGCTCAATCCTGGAGGTGACATTCTAATACTGCTTTTGTTTGTTTGTTTCTTGTATATGGTCCCATCAACTACAAGGTCATTAGAGACCCGTCCATTTCATAGTTCTAATGCATAGACTGCACAGACACTACATTAATGCAACGATTATTGGGTATTAGCAGTACCCAGCTTTTCCGAGCGACCACCCAATGTCAGTACTAATTGGACTTTGGTTGCTTAACTTCAGTGATCAGACGAGAACTGGTGTGTCCAATGCAACTCACCGCTCTTCTTCTAATACTCACCCTCAGGGTTTCATAGAATGGGCTCATTAGCTTGTAACCCCTATAGTAACCACAGTCGTGGACATCACCTTTGCCCATGAAGAGTGTTACTATCCAACTCTCATGCCATGCAGAAGGCATTCAATCTCTGCTAGGTATCCTACTGAAAAGTTTCCTTTGCCACCTGATTCCTAGCCTATGCCACACTTTGAAGGGAACTCTGTCTGATCCTGCCACTTTTTGACCATTCATTTACCTTAAGGGTCCCAGCCACTTCCCAGCCACAGTAGTAGGAGTGGTGTCAGTGGCGTCCTCTCCCTCCCCAGTATTCAAGACGCTGTGGAAATACTCTTTCCACCTTTTCTTTACCTCAGCAGGGAGCAGATTCCTACCTTTGCTATCCTTCACTGTTCTGGGTCAGTGTATATCTTTAGCTGACCTATATCTAGCCTTGGCCAGTTTAAAGATTTCTCTCACCTTCCTTGGTCTCTAACTGATCAAGGGCCCAATACGTCTGGTGTCTGGCAAAGAGGATAAAACGGCAAATGCTAAAGTAGACAACTGCTTTGGTGCAGCTGCTTCACAGACTCATGAACTGTCTCATAAAACTATGGTGAGTCGTAGTACAACCTGTGTATGTTAGTAGAGATTTACTATGCAACACCTGTTTATCTAAAATCGGCCTATATTTTTTTCTGGAATCTCTTTACTTTCTGTAAGTATATTAACTCCTATCCTCCTATGAATACAGTATATCATTCCTAGTTAAAGGAGTCGGAGAGGAAATCAAGAGGCCAAGGAAATCTTCCTTTATCTCACAACACAAAATGCAATGCTATATAACAATTTTACATTAATTTCTATAGGTATTTCAAACACCCTTCTATCCTCATTCACATTCCTGCATTTGAGTTCTGATCGAAATAAGCGCAACACACCTTTTATGCAACAACTGCTTCCATTGCAAAGCAGTTTCCCGCGTAAAACAGCACCTAGCATTCATAAAAGTGGTGAGAGCCTGAAAGAAACAAAAAGTAGGGATAGAGGTGTGCGACAGATGGTTGGGAAGAAAGCAGGACGACCACATGATGGACGCTGGTTATAATACCACAGTATAAAGGTCTACGTCAATTTGGCACATGACAATTTGGCGTATTCAATTTGGCGTACATACAAATTTGGCGTACATACCGATCTCTTGGGTGCCCAAATTTGTTCAAAATTGCAACGGTCATAACAACATATTTCAACAGTCATTGCAAGGTAATAGAACAATGAATGCCTACCATAACTGTGTTATAGGGCCCTAATGACCTTTGAAGTCGATGGGCCCTAAACCACAAACAAACCCAACTGTTATACGGGACCGTTGCAATGACTGTTATGCCCACGCGTGGATCTAGGATGGGGTTTTTGGGGTTGCAACCCCTCCCATGCACATATAAACTTATATTTGCATAATATGTGAGGTTTAGCTCAACCCCCCCTGTATTAGCTAACCCCCCCCCGACGAAAATCCTGGATCTGCCACTGGTTATGACAGTTGCAATTTTGAACAAATGTGTGCACCTAAGAGATCGGTAGGTATATACGCCAAATTGTCATACGCCGAATGTGTATGTACGCCAAATTGACGTGATCCCCACAGTATAAAGATTATACTGTGATAATACCTCTGACTGTCGAATGAACGAAAACACCTTTTTCGTGACCTCTTACAACACGTGTGAGGACATTAAAATGGATGTAATGGATGTTGCATCACAGAGAAGGCACGAATCCTGTACACTGTCCATGGTGTTTTATGCAGTCAGATGTGAGGAAATACAAAGAACTATTCATACGACTGAAACAATAATTCCCCATTTTCCTAGTCATTAACTTCGTTCATTTAAATATATTTTGGTGGATGTCAGCAAATAACGAAAACTCGTGAAATTGAACTACGCAAATGCATGGAGTCGAATCATATTCCAACAAGAAACACGTCCAGATATCAAAGTGTAGTAAAGAAAAAAAGCTTGCTAGAAGAAAGAAAAACTTATTAAATCAACAACAACATCGATTTAATGTTCATTCACAACATTCAACTAAAAGATAATAGATAATGTACATAAGTGTTTTCACCTTCTCTTCTCTTATGATTTCGTCTCCTTTTGGATGCCAAGCTACTCGAACGTAACCCTTCTTTACTCTTTGCCATTCGTCGTCTTTACTTTTGTCATCTTCATCATCTTCATCACTACTACTAAAGAATTCGGCGTTCACCAACACTAATCCAAACACCAAGTTTCCTTTCCGATTAATACGATACACCGCATCTTCTTCGAAATATTTACAGGCAGTAGCCATCATTGACAAACTTTTCCCCGTATGCTCACGTAAGTGGCAGACGACACTTAGTTCAAATTGACGAGTTCAGATTGGTCTATAAACGTACGCCAATGTTATACTATCACGGTTTTTTAAATTTAATAGAACGTTTAGCCGCCGAAGTCTACGTATCCTAAAATTAATATAATTATCAGTATGTGTAGTCTGCTGATTGCCTACTTGGTACTTTAACATCCAAGAAGTTTATTGCTGAAACCGTCATTACCTATGAGGAAGTTTACTAGGTTTCAATTTCATGAAACAAACATGTTAATTAACCAAATTCAACTAAATAGATCTGGCATGCAAACCGTTTAGTCTTCTCGAGCCCCACAAGTCGCAACGAATCAGAACTTGCAACCAATAACAAATTTCCGTTTCCGATTAATAAACACATTGCTCCCGGGTGACAGGGAAAAATTCATGGAACTTGATGTTTATAGGAGGGTTCCAAATAGTGCGAAGTTGAATGAAAAGTTATTCCGTAGTTCGGCGAGATATGTTTGCAATAATATTTAGTAGAATTGAAATGGTATAAAGCGTGCAATGAAAATTTTTAAAATAAAAGTTAGGCAAGGAGCATCATCGTCAGCGCGACAAGTGTAGTGACGTAACTGGAGTTTCCATGGCAACGTTGTCGCCTCAGTTAATAGGGAGTTTTATTATAACGTCGACGCACGCCCGCTATAGAGAGGTTTCTGGCTGCGGTTCTATCCGACGTACGCTACGCAATGCAGACGAATTGTCAACTGCGCAGACTCAGGTACGGCCTGAGTCTGCGCAGTTCACGATTAGCAGGCATACACACACAGACCACCTCATTAGCGTACGATTTTTTAAAAAATATTAGGGAGCTTGAGTTACACGTTGCGTACAACGTACACCGACGCAAAGCAGACGATTTCCATACTGCGCAGATGCGACATTCCTAATAGGGGCATGTGCACCTGCGCAGTACGCAATTCGTCTGCTTTACGTCGGTGTAAGTTGAACACCGACGTGTAGCTCAAGCTCCCTTTTAAGTTTTATTGCAGCGTTTCTGCAACGGTCCATACATGAGCGCCACCTAACGAGAGACATCGGTAATTTTGTCCTATATGGGTCCGATCGCGTAGCAGGCGAATCTTCGTACCTCCGATGAAGGAAAGTATTAAAAATACATGTTACGGGGCCTTTAAGTGATGTCGGTCATTGCTATCAGTAATTTTGAGGGTGATTTCGGAAAACTACCCTTTGGGCTACGCTTTCCCTTTTACCCGGTTGTTCCATTTTGCACTTTCCGTTGGGTTCAGGCAGAAAGCAATTCTTCAGAGATTTTTCTGTGTCTAGAAAAGAGAGATTCGTACAAACGGGATATTCCTGGCTACACGAGATCATTCACAGAATCGATATGTATCTCGTTCGCGGGGCGGAGGCCTTCGAGCCGAAAGTAGAGATCATTGTAAAGGTACTTTCCCCCCACTGTGTGATATTTTATTTAATTATATTATGATATTTCATTTAATTATCCTGTGATTAATTATATTTTGTGACATCTTATTTACCGCTACTGCTCATATCGCAAGGCACCGCAACATGTATTTTTAATACTTTCCTTCATCGGAAGTACGAAGAATCGTCTGCTACGCGATCGGACCCTTATAGGACAAAATTACTGAGACCTCTTCCACTGTCACCCATTTTCTGTTTATTTTTTACTCAGCGTCAAGCGTCACAAGAGTGCTCCAGGTGCTCTGGTGACGCTGAGTTCCATATCACCACAGTTAAGCGCAAATCACGTCGGTGCTGTTGACGTTTTGTGCAAGCGCTTTAGAATGGCGCACCAATGCCATTCCTGATATGTAGCACTTCTTTTTTGCGCTCCCGTCACGCACAACCCAAAAGTTTACCCTCCGCCATTTTGGTTTATGATCGTTTGCATGTTTCAGAAGCAGACAGCTCAACCACCAGCCAATCAGAATGCAGCATAACTTGTGGGACGGTATTTCAGTTGACCACTTGTCAACTCAACTGCCGTCTCATCTTCCCAAAGTAGCCTTGTGACATAAGCATCAGCACTTGCTGTGTTGTCTGATATAACGGTTATAGAGAGCTTGAGTGATCCGTTATAGAACAATGTGTGTTACACAACATAAAAACATAGTAGAACGTATGGTTCCATGAAAAACACAGTTTGAGTGCTCTGGAACCACACGTTATCTTTAACATCCTGCCCTTTATTGGTTGGAACATGAAACTTGGTTCCTTTCAAAGTAATTTTAGTTATTTTGAATGGGTCCGCAATTTTATCATAACGTTCGTTTAAACCTATGTAGAACATATGATTACTTCAGCATACGCTCAAACACACGTTTGTAATTTTACTTTGGAATGTTGCACATGCACACTAAGATATTCGTCTGCTTTGCATAACATGCATTGTTCAAAAACAGATCACTCAAGCTCTCTATTAGCGTTAGCACGTGATCATATGGAACCAGGCATGAAACGTATACAGTAAGTCCTCAACTTACGTGATTAATTAGTTCCAAAGGTTTTTGCATTAGTCGAGGAAAGAGAAACATGCGTAACATGCATTGTTCAAAAACAGATCACTCAAGCTCTCTATTAGCGTTAGCACGTGATCATATGGAACAAGGCATGAAACGTATACAGTAAGTCCTCAACTTACATGATTAATTGGTTCCGAAGGTTTTCGCATTAGTCCAGGAAAGCACTAAATTTAGCATTTTTGATATTATTTAATATTATTTATTGCACATAACAGAATCTGTATACATACTCTATATTTATAGAAGAACTACTTCAAGAATTGGTCCAGTGTTAATTGTCTTTTAGCCCTTTTCTTTTCTTCATAAATTAAAGTGTAGCAAGCAATATCACTATTCACTGCTCTTGTTACTTTAGCAGATCATTCAGTGTCAGGGTCGTGACTTTCAAGACCAGCTAATCCATCCTGGATCATATTTAAATATTCACCCATCTTTGCAGCTTCAAATTGCTTGGGTTGTTTAATTAATTCCTCTTCTTCTTCTCGTCCATTCTCAAGTTCCATTAATACATCGTTGCTCATTTCTGTTGAATGACTGTTAACCAAATTAATGAAATCCTCTACTTCTAGATTTAAATTTAAGACTTTCGTTATTTCAACAAGATCTTGATAATCTATGCCAACTTCTTCAGTTGGTATACTACTCTCCTCAACAAATTGGGGGATGAGCTTATTCCATGCATTACTCATAGTAGATACTGCAACTTCACTCCAGGCATCACCTGTATTTTGAACAGCTTTATAAACATTATACTCTTTCCAAAATTGCATTAATGATTTTCCATTCTGTCCATAAACAGCTCTAACTGTTTGCCTAAATGTATTTCATAAGTAATACTTTTTAAATGCATGTATAATGCCTTAATCCAGTGGTTGTATAATAGAAGTTGTATTTGGAGGTGTTATGTTTCTGTGTATTTTTATTTATTTCTTCTTGTGAGCTTTTGAGGTTACTTCCCTGGGTTCTTCACCAATGTGGGCTTGATATTAACAAAAAAAACTTTGTTTTTTAAGAAAGAATTCTTTTTAATTTTCTGATTAACAGTTTATTACTTATAATATTTTCAACCCTTGTTCTTATGTTAACAGAAGAGGAGGGGCTTCACTCAAGTGATATATTGCATTACAAATGAAAAAAAATGTCTTGGTGGTATTCTTATCTGAGCTGGTGGAGAATATCAGTCATCATCCTGGAGGTCTCCTTGAAGGTGTCTTGGATCCTGGTTGTCATTAGGATGTCATCTCAGACAGCTTAGGGCTTGCTGTTTTCCTGGGGTCCATCTTGGTGATGACTCCTGGATGCTGGAGAGGCATCTCTGATATGCCCTCTATTTTGTGTGCTGGTCTTCTTCCACTTTGGGTGTGGAGAGGCAGAGTGAGGTGTCCTCCAATTTGGTGTGGAAGAGTGGTCCTTCCTCTCATGGAGAGTTGTTTGCCTTTTTCTTCCTCTTATCCATTTCTTCCATTTAGGTCAAAGGAGGGGTTTGCTCCCTTTACTTTTCTAATTGGTCCTTTCCTTAATAGGACCCTTCTCTCAGTCTTGTGATTGGGACAACCAAAAATAAAAAGTGGGAACAAATACAAAAAAAATCTTTTACAGCCACAATAAACACACAAAAAAAAAATTATACATCCTTCCATGAATTCCTAAACAGAAAAGGACCTTTTAAGACTATCATAAAATAAAAAAAAGAAAAAGAAAAAGTAACAATCACAAAAAATATACTTTTATGCAATACCCATAACCAAGAAAAAGGAAAAGGAAGGGTGCTTCTCCTTTATTAAAAAGAGAGGGGAGAAAGAATGAGAAAAAACGGAATGAGGGGGAGAGGGTGATGATCTCCATCCCTTTTGATGTGAAAACGTGACAATTGTCAAGTAGCACAACTATTAATGGCCATTGTTGTGCAGTGTAGCTAACAATCTTATTGATGCAATGCAGTGCAGCTAACAATCTTATTGATGCAATGCAGTGCAGTTGGCAGAGGACAAAATATTATTTTTATGTTTTCATTATCACAAGGTGGATGTCCTGGTGCATTATCTACTAACAGCAAAATCTTAAATGGTAGGCTATTTTCAAAGCAGTAGTTTTTCACTTCTTGAAAAAAAATAATGATAAAACCAGTCCTTAAAAATTTCTTGAGTCATCCATGCTCTTCGATTATATTTCCAAATGACAGGCAATGATGTTTTAGGAACATTCTTTAGGGTTCTTTGGGTTTCACTATGGTATATTAGAAGTGGTTTGATTTTACAATCTCCAGCAGCATTGCCACCACGTAAACATGTTAGCCTATCTTTAGAGACCTTAAACCCTGGCAGAGATTTTTCTTGTTGAGATATGTATGACCGATCAGGCATTTTTTTCCAATATAGGCCTGTTTCATCCACATTAAAAAATTTTTTTGGTAGGTAATCCTCACTTTTTATTATTTCTGTACAAAGCACGGTCACCATGAATGAAATTTAGTTTCAGACTAAAGTAGGAATATGGATTTTGGGCACATACAAGTGCACAACTGAGTTACCACACTCCCACACATAAGGCTATGTGCACACTATAATTAAGACTGCCTGATGGCAGTTTGTGTGCTCAGCCCAGGCAATGAAAACCAATGGGTAGTAAGGGGCCTAATAGAGACAGAAGTCTGTGTGCTCAGCTCAGGCAATGAAAACCAATGGATAGCAATGGGTCTAATAGAGAGCAAGGCATCTAATAGAGAAAACTGATTAAAAACTGAGTACATAGTACACAGACTGTCATCATACAGTTTTTACTGTACAGTGTGCACCTAGCCTAAAAATTTTTTTGTTTAAAAAAATTGCATAAGTCCAAAATTGCATAAGTCCAAAATCGCATAAGTCTAGGACTTACTATATGTCAACACCTATGCTCAGCTTGACCAAAGCAGCGTTCATGCTTGCACAGTTGAATATTCTTCTGCATAGCATAGCATATGCTTGCAAAAAACGTTGCAATAATACTCCCGTTTCACACATTTCATTGGACACACCAGTTCCCATGAGATCACTGAAGGTAAGCAGCACAAGCCCTTGTCAATACCAACATGGGAGGTTGGTAAAGAACGTTGGGTGCTGCAAATTAACCCTCTTCTTCGTCCTTTCATCTACCTCCTCATCTCTTGTGGGCAGCCTCCTAAGGGTTCAATCTGTTATGGCTGCCTGGCTTACTTCCCGACCCACAAAACTAATCCAGTGTCCCTAATAGTTTTCTTGTAGTGTTTTCTGCTGACATATGCTATGTTAAGCAGATGGCAATTCAACTGTGCAAGTGCAAACAATGCATGCAGTTACATTACGTTGTGTCACAGTATATACAGTATGCACACTCCCATGTTAATCGCACCATGTAGCAGCAAGGAAGTAAAAGCTAAACATATTATATATATTTAAATGGAGTGTTCTCAACTCCTGCATTATTATTACATAAAATTTAACTAAAAAACTCAATCTAACATAAAATGTCATTTTGCTCTACATTTAATGTATACAAAGTAATAACAACAAGTGACAATATGAAATTTTACTATAAACTCCTTAAACTTGACGATTTTTACTTACATGTGAAACACTTCAAGTTATACTCAAACCTTTTAAACTTGCAACTTTTTGAAAATTTTTTTTCGCTTTCACATGTGTTGTAAAATCAAATATTTTGTATTTCTCTTATATTTATTTGGATACATAAGCCTTTTGTTAAAGTCTGTGATGGTATAAAACATCTGAGTTCTTATAAAACATCTGAGTACTTCAATGCCACTTTTTTAAACAACTTATTTTTATATCTTAGTAGATCATGTAGAAATTAACAAAAATATACTAAAATAAATATATTCTAACAAGCTACTGTGTATCATGTCATGTAATGAAATGGCCATTTTGTGATGACATCACAAGCTGTAAGTCACGTGGTTCAGAGGCCTTGTATTTTAGGAGGTGTGTGGGTGCATTTGCATGCATGTGTGTGTTTGCATGGGTGCAGGTGCATGCATGTGCATGTGAATGAGTGTGTAATAAAAGGTGCATTTTGGCAAATGAGCTGGTCTGTAGTGCTCACATTGTTTTAAAACAGCATTCAAGCAGTGCTAGATGTTAGCTTATGTGGTTGACATTGTTTAGACCAAAAGGGTGACCAGCTTAACCAAAGGCATGTTTTGGCTATTGATCTGGTCAATTGTGGTTTGACCACAATCTCATATTTCGTCTTACCAAAAGGGATTGCAAAAACGCTTTGGTAAGGCATTTTGGGACCCACAACAGGGAAGTCATGGACCTTAAGAAAATGAATTCACTTAACTTCAATCGAATCCACTACATTACAAAATCCAATTCCATTAAATAAAAAAACGAATCCACTAAACTAAAACATGAATTCACTAGAATGAAAAACTAAAACATATGAATTCACTAGAAAAAAAACAAAATCTGCTAAACTAAACTAAAAACGACTTCACTAAACTTAAAAAAAATTAGATTTGTATAATTTAAACTAATTACCAGTACCTTCCATCATCTGCTAAAACTGGGTTGTGGTCCACAGGGGTTGATGTCCACTGGGTTGTGGCCCACAGGCCTTTGAAAAATTCCTAATCCAGGCCACCAATAAAAACTGTTGGAGACCTATGTGTTAGAACACTGATTCTCAACCACTGTGCCACAAAATTCTTGAGATGTGCCACCACTGCAAATACTCTGACATAAGTGACGTCAGGCAAGTGCAGTAGTTCATTCAATCAGTTCTGTCCTCCTAGGAGGAACTAACTGAACCAATGGGCATAAATATTTCAGTTATGACAACTGGCAAACAAGGTTTGATGTGTGCATAGGGTCGGGTTGCCATCTTGTCCTCTGAATGAATAGACACAAAGGTAATATATTAGACAGTACTTTGCCACAGCCAGCTGCCGATCAAAGCTGCAACCCCTATGCTTATTTATCGTTGGTCTACTATTCATTCGGACATTCCAGGGACGCCAAAGGACAACCTCATACACCTCTAAATTTGGTGTCATTGACTCATTGCATAGTAGAATGGGTTCTTTTAGGTAGAAATGCCATCGTATACCATGTGGGACCTCAGTTTTCCTTCTCATCCAAAAGAAGGCACACTCGGGGCCAACCTGCCTCAGTCTAGTATTGAACCTTCAACTACTGATGAAGTTACTGGGCGTGCTACCACTGTGCCACAAACGTGGGTTTCTGCATATGATTAGGTTACAACTTATATCAGGCATATCAAATACGTGGCCTGCGGGCCATATGCATCCCACAATGGTCTTTTGTGCAGCCTGCAGAGAATTTTGAGAATTATAGGCACATTGGAAAAAATGACAGTAAACATATAGGTTAACGTTTTGTTGAATTAAATTCTATATAAAACGTTACTGTCAGGGCCTGCTCTAGCGAGGAGCAACCTGGGCATTAGTCTGGGGCGCCATTTTGGCTGTAAGTGTGAGAAAAACTGCTGCTTGAACTTCAATTATATTCTTAAGGGGCGCCAACTTTTTTTTTTCTGGGGTGATGTAAGCGTTAGATTGGACCCTGGCTGTATTATTTCATACATTTTAAAAATGCACACAGCACTTATTATATACAGGGTGTTTCCTTCAAAGTAACCAACGCCATTTTTGAAAAAATCTATGAGATATGGGATAAAATGGTTAGGAAAAAGTTATAGTTGATGGTCACTTCCTAAAAAAAGTTCAGAAATTTTGGCAGTACTTTTTTTTTTCAAGACAATGCAAAGTTACATTTTTTCAGTAGATGGGGGTAGTTTTAACTATCGCATCACATAGCTCTTGAAAAATGGGAAATTTTGATATATCATGTTCCTATACCTAAAATTAAAATCGACTTCAGTAGGGACACCCAGCATCCAGAGTAATGTTTCTAAAGTGATAGAGAGAAATGGAAGAAAAGGTATGAGAGAACAGGTAGATGCTGTGATGGAGACATGTATAACAGTCCCACCAGTTAGTCCACCAAAGACTCCCAAAGGTAAAGGAAATATTGGTGAAGTTGATTCTGGGGTTGGGAAAAATCCTACAGAAGGAGCAGAGTGAGCACAATGTTAAGGTAAGTGACAGAACCAAATACTCTGTAAATCAGTTATCATAATTGGGGACACAGATTTAAAGGGTGTAGATAGATTGGTACTGCCAGATGGCCTGGACAGAGACTGTGTTAGTATTGCTTCTCTTCCAGATGCTAGACTGGTGGACATAAAGGACAGGATTTCAAGTATTATGAAAGGTAAAAGAGAGGAATGCTTAGTTATTTTGCAGATAGGGTCTAATGACATAACTCGCAATAAACCTGCAGCAGCAGTTCTGGAAGGAATTGTGGGCATTGCCAAGGAAGTCAGAAGTATCAGACCAAAGGTAATGCTTTGCCCAATCATTGAAAGAAAGGACAGAGGTGGAGTAGCCACAGCTAAGGCCCAATGGATAAATGACAGGTTGTTTCATGAAGGACAATTAATTGGAGTGAAGCTCCTTGAATATAGGGCATGTCTCACAGACCTTCACAACAGGTTTACAAGGGATAGATTGCATTTCACTAAGAGAGCTGCCACTAGGTTTGGGAGAAAAATTAAGCAGTTTATAGTTGATTTATTAGGGAAGAGAGAGGGTCATGGTGCTCCAGGTTAAATTATGCAGGGATAGGCAGGAGATTAGCAGTAAATGATCAATTGACTTTGCTTGTTATCAACTGTAGAAGCATAGTCAATAAAGTGACTGAGTTTAATGTCCTTGCTGCTACATCATCATCATCACACCCTTATCCTGCCTGAGGCAGGGTCGGGTCTGCGGGTTCTAATCCTCCACTCCCACCTAACCCCCACCAAATCCCCCATCACCCCGCATGCCTCCATGTCCCTTTGCACCTCCTGCTCCCACGTCCGTTATGGTCTTCCTCTACTCCTGGTGCCCCCAATCACCTGTTGTCCCATAATGACCCTAGTCAGTTCCTCCTCTCCCCTCCTCATCACATGCCCATACCACCTCAACCCACTCTCTCTCATCTTTTCCACGATGTCTCCCACCCCCAAGCTACCTCTAACATAATCGTTTCAAATTCTATCAGCTCGTGACACCCCACTCATTTAATGCAGCATTCGCATCTCAGCATTCTCACACAGGACACCACTTGCCTGTCTCCACTTCAGCCATCCTGCATTAATCCTATGGGTCACATCGGAATCTATCTCCCCATTGCTCTGGAAAACTGATCCTAAATACTGGAACTCTTGCACCACTGGTATCTCCTCATCCCCACAACGAATCTCACCCCGTTGCCCCTGGCCACTAAAATTGAAAGGTAGGTACTCTGTCTTCTTCATGTTCACCTTAAGACCCCCACTTTCCATTGCTGTTTTAATGTCTTGTAAGCCCTTTTGTGCATCCTCCTTGGTCTCCTCAAGCCTTCCCACATCATCAGTGAATACCACACACTGTGGGGCCCATTCCCCTCTTCCTGTCAGCAGCTCATCCATTACTAGAGTGAAAAGATATGGGCTAAGAGCCGACCCTTGATGCACGCCCACCTGCACGTTGAAGCGTGAAGTATTTCCCCAGGCTGTCCTCACCATAGCAATCGATCCATCATATATATCCTGCACTATCCTAATATGTCCTTCGTCGACCCCTTTCTTCCTTAAAACGCTCCATACTAACTGTCTAGGGACACTGTCATATGCCTTTTCCAGGTCAACGAATACTGCATGGAGGTCCTTCTTTGCTGCTCTATGTTTCTCGATCATCTGTCTTAGAATAAAGATTGGTTCCATGGTGGAGCTACCAGGCATAAACCCAAATTGATTCCCCCGGACACAAGTTTGGACTCTGAGGTGACTTTCTATGACTCTCTCCCACAGCTTCACAGAATGGCTCATCAGCTTTATGCCCCTGTAGTTTCTGCAGTCCTGGGCATCACCTTTGCCCTTGAACAGTGGAACTATCCAACTCTCTCGCCATGCAGATGGCATCCTGTCTCCATTGGATAACTTATTGAAAAGCCTGCCTAGCCATCTAATTCCTGTGGTCCCCAAAATGTGCCACACATCCACAGGGATCTTATCTGGGCCTACTGCTTTTTGACCTTTCATCTTTTGGAGGGCTCTGACTATTTCTACACCACTCACCCTGTCCACTGCCTGTGGAGTGAGTGGGTTGCTGTCTGTGGCCATTGCACCATGGGAAGCATTTAAGAGGCTATGGTAGTATTCTTCCCACCTTTTGATTATCTCTGCTGGTTCAAACAGGACCCTACCATTGGTATCCTTGACTGTTATGGCCCTGGTAACATCCTTACTAGTTCTATTCCTGGTCTTAGCCAATTTAAAAACTGCTGTCTCTCCTTCCCTTGTCCCCAACTTTTCATATAAAGTCTCATACTTCTGGTACTTGGCCAGTGCAATGGCCCTCCTGGCATTTTTCCTTGCCTGAACATAGTCTGTCTTTGACCCCTGATCCCCTATTTCCCTCCATAAATGGAAAGCTACCTTCTTTAATTTTATTGCCGCTTCCACCTCCTCATTCCACCACCATGTCTGCCTACCCTGTGAGTTGCCACCTACTTTACCCATGCCTAGCAGAGCTTCTCCACATCTCCTAATTTTCCTAGTAACCCTCTCCCACATAGCATTTGCTGACCCATCCCAATCCCAGTCCACCTGGCTGAGAGCCTCTTGCCTGAATTCATCTGCCTTGGTGGGCAACTTCCACCACCTAATGATAGATTCTCCTTTCCAGGTATGTTTCCTAACTACCCCCTTTATTAGGAATTCTATCATGAGCAGCTTATGGCCACTTTCCTTCTGAAAATCCTCTCTGGGTAGTGCCCAGCAATCTTGGATTTCTGCCCTATGCTGCTCCCTAACCATGAAAAAGTCTATCTGGGACCTCCCCTGTGGGGACTGAAACATGATTAGGTGCTTTTCCCTCTTCTGGAACCATGTGTTGGCCAATGCAAGGCCATGTGCTCTTGCTGTCTCCAGGACTTTCTGCCCTCAGGGTTGATTATCCCATACCATAATCCCCCATGTACCTCCTCATATCCCAAACCATCTTTGCCCACATGGGCATTAAAGTCACCCCCAATAATAAGGTGCTCATTTCCCTTACCCTGTCTAATTGTGCTGTTCATGGACTGAACCAACTCATCAAATTCACTCCAAAAACCTACCTTTGTTGCATCACCCAGGCCTGCTTGAGGGGCATATGCACTGATGAGGTGGAGCCCTATACCCTGCCAAACTACTGTGACTACCATTATCCTGCTACTAACTCTCTTGACAGAAGTGATTCCCTGCTGCAATTCCCTACTCAGCACAATGCCCACCCCACTTCTTCCTTCATCACTACCAGTGTAAATCAGTTTGTAACCCTCACCCAGGGCCCACGATCTATTCCCCTTCCATTTTGTTTCCTGGAGGAATGCAATACTGATCTTTCGATGTTTGAGGATATCCGCTAGCTCCCCAGTTTTTCCTGAGATGGTCCCCACATTCCATGTTCCTAGCCTTAGTCTAGCCCCTTTCTTTAGTGGGTCAGCTCTGACTGGGGGAGCCCCAGTCAGATCTCCAGAACCTGCAGCAATAGAGGACGGGCTACCTGTGGGGGGGGGGGGTGCCGTCCAACCCCACAGGAGACACTCATCAATGGTCTTATCACCATCATTACCAAGTGAGTAGAGGTCTCACACTCACTTGGCAGTTCTCTGTAACCAACCTATACTAAACAAAATGCAGTCACAGGACTGCCAGTCAACAGAATAAACAAAAACACCTACATAAGAATACTAACAATACTAGTCATAGTAAAAGTAATTAATAAAGCCACTAATACTATTCTATATAACGTTAACTACTACTACTAATATATCATGTAATGTAATACTGTTAATAAGAGAATATAAGTACATAAGAATAAAATATATATATATATATATACATCTAATACATAAGAACAAGAAAAAAAGAAAAGAAAAAAAGGAAAAACTTTTGCCAAGGAAAGTTAGCACCTTTCTCCACATGGAGCATGGTGGTCGTCTGAGCAGACGCCACCCACGCTGCACTAGAGCGTTGTGAGAGTGCTAGGCAACAACACGAGGTTAGGGTTAAAAGCCCAAACTCTCATGCACCTCCCAGCAGTGATGAGGGTGCCAAAAAACCTAGGCCTTTCCATGCCCTCGACCGCCTCAGATGTCACCTGAAAAAGGTAAGTTGATTCTGATAGGCTGAGGTGGTATGGAAACATCATGAGAAGAGAGGAAGAGGAACTAGTCAGGTGTATCTCAGGAATGTAGGTGGTTTGTTGCACCTGAGGGAGGGGGAGACCAAAGCAGACTTGGGAGCATGTGGTCCACAAGGAGATGGCAGTGTGTTGGGTGGACAAGGACATTGTGGGAAGTAGACGGAAGTGGAGGAGTGGAACCCACAGACCCGACCCCACTGTTTGTTTGTTGTTCGTTTGTTTTTGTTATAGGGCCTATCGACTACAATGGTCATTAGGGCCCAGAGAGACAATCATCACGGTGGGGGTGTAAATGGCCTTCCCACCATGATGGCAATAAATAAGGACAAAAGCCCACTAAAACTAATACAAATAGAAAAGGCAATAACCAAATAAATATGGAATATAAGTACAGGCAAAAGCCAAAACAGACATTAAAAATAACAGCGGCAAAAGCCGAAACATACATAATAAAAGCGGCAAAAGCCAAAACATACACAACAATAAAAGTGGCAAAAGCCAAAACATACACAACAATAAAAGTGGCAAAAGCAAAAAACAGACATTACAATAAATGTGGCAAAAGCCAAAACAGACATGGAAATAAAAAGGCAAAAGCCAAAATAATTCAAGAATAAATGCAAAGATCTCTAAAAGCAAACCGTATATAATTCAAATTTTGTGAAAGCGGCCAGCCTCTTTCACCAATACAAGCGAGCTCTTCACCCCCTGAGGGTTATCCCCTAGTGAGGTGGAGAGCTCACGGCTGACTCTCAGACGGTATCTCTCGCAGTGACTAAAGATGTTTGCCACTGTGAGAGGCTCTCAACAGAAGTCACACCATGGTTGGTCCTCACCCCATAGAATGTAGGAGTGGGTGAGGAAGGTGTGACCAATCCAAAACCGAGCAAGCACAACATCCACCCTCCATGACTGGTGGCACGAGGACACCCAGTGCTATGAAACCACCCTGCGTTCTCTGCCGTTGACTAGAGAGCTTGGGTGGACGAACCAAGGACACCCACCCCACTGTGGAAGTGGTAGGTGTCCCTACTTTCTTTCCTCCTGTCTCACCCACCACCCTCTCCATGGAGGGGGCTGGCTGGGTTGAGACACAGAGGGAGGCATTCAAGGGAGATGCCTCTCTTTGAGGAGTGGCATCTGGGGCCTCCAAAGAAGCTGGCCCAGCCATTATTGGGTGACCCATGCATGGGCCAGAGGCGGTGGTGGAGCCAGCAGAGGCCATGGAAATGGGGTTGGGGTCCATCTAGCAGCTAATGCTGGCACCAACCGACACCCCAGTAACCCCATGGGCCCGAGTTAGTGTCAAACGAAAGAGAGGGGGAGCTGATGTAGGGTGTCTGTCTGGGTACAGACAGAGAGCACAACAGCTGCCTTGGCAGCACCTGCATAGGACACCCCACGACTGGTGGTCCCTGGCAAGGCTAGCAGCCACCAGGCATCCTGAAAGCTAATACCCTTCTGGACATGCAACTCCTGGATCGCATGTTCCTGTAGACGAGTGGGGCAATCCCAAGAGGAGGCGTGGTGGTTGCCCTTACAGTTGACACAAAAAGGTGCAGTCTTACAAGACTCAGGGGAGTGGTCACCCTGTCCACAAGTGCCACACACGGCCTTGGCAGAACACGAATTCTGTCCATGGCCAAATCGCTGGCACTTGAAGCACCGAAGCAGGCTCGGGATGAAGGCACGGACAGGCAAGCAGAGGTAGCCAGCCATTATGTACTCTGGCACCTTGGGCCTACCAAATGTCAGCACCAAGGTGTCAGATGGGGGGGATTCTCCATCCCGTCAGACCAATGTTGTTGTTGTTGTTGGTTTTTGTTTTAGGGCCCATCGACTACAATGGTCATTAGGGCCCAGAAAGACAATCATCATGGTGGTGGCCCGTCAGACCAAAGTGCTGCAGACAGCCACAACACCCTGGTCCCTGAGCTACTTCACTATCTGCTCCTTTGATTCCCCACATAGGTCAGGGCACCACACCACACCTTTAATGGTGTTTAAGGTGCGATGGGGTTCGACCACAATGGGGATATCACCAAGCTTCCACAGTTTCAGTAATGCCTCTATCTGATGAGGGGCAGATGTCACGTCGCCGATGTCTTGACCGAAGTCATGTCGCCGGCAATGCCCTTGATGGCTTTGACGATAAGGAAGGGCGACGTCTTCCCCAAGGCTGCTCCATCCTCCCCAGAGATGGAAATAAACCGGGGAGGATAGGAAGAAGTTTGGATGGTGGTTGGACTGCACCTAAATTCTTAGATGCAGGAACGTGCTGTGCATCAGTTTTGTTACCCTGCACCTTAAGGCAAAGAGGTCGTCGCCTCTTGTTTAGGGCAGGTGCTGATGCCATAGACGCCAGAGGTTTGTTCCTTGATCCAGTTGGCTTACTTTGGGAATGCGGCCTGATTTTTGGAGCAGTACAGGTCTCCATCAGCTCAATGGCAGCTGGCCCACTCAATTGGGTGGGACCGAGCCCGCCATCTTCTGGCTCAACACAAGTCAGTAAAGAAAAAGGGGGAGGGCTAGGGTAATTTGTTGAGGCCCCCAGCCTCAGTTTTAGAGTTGCCATAATTTTTAATAATTATGCGTTCACTGCCCACAGGTCTTACCCACCACATGTAGCCCAACGAGGGGACGCCCATTTGGGTGGCCGAGATTCCTCGGGCAGTATACCGTTATGGTGGCATAATCCCCGACTACTGGACCATTGGCATCGGGGTTAACTGCCGGTCCACTTACAGTCACCCTAGGAGGCAACACCACTTATGTGCCCCCAGCCGATTGACCAAGACTGGGCTACTGCCTTGGCCTCCTGCTTTCCCTGGAAGCTGTGGTCGAAGTGATGTTTTGGAGACGGTGGGTCACAACCCTAGTCCCCGATGTCTGTCAGCCACCTCACCAGTGTGGAGTGGCCAAGAGACATCGCAGGGCATATGCCTCCTCAATCACCAGGATCCACTTTTCCCAGGGGTGCGGGTCTCCATGCATGGCAAACACGTGGGTAGGCAATTGTTTTTGGTCACCTCAGTAAGGAACCTACATTGACCACAAACAAGTCAGTTATCAAGTAACTGATGCAGATAGGACATGAACAACCACAATGATGATATCATCTCATCCAGAACACAAGTCATGGGCAAAGACAATAGTGGTCTTGTCCAGTCAGGGGCAAGAAAATGTCGCCCCCTTTTTGTCGCCTCTTAGGACATGCCAGTATGCAGTGTGCCTATTCTACCCTGGGCACACACAGGTACCCGACCCCACTACAGGCGGGATAAGGGTATGATGATGATGATGACGTAGCTACATGAACAGGGCTTCATTCACGTTGTATGCAATCCAGATATGGGAATTTCTTGCACATGCACATGCCGCATTCTTGTATAAAAATGGCGGTGATAGATTTGGGGACCTTCACCAGTAGTTGCCACCACTGTGCATGCCACACTATGTGTAACACAAAACTATAACTCTTTTTAGGTTTTCTACCATATTGCAATTTTCCCGTATTCAATGCCGTATTTTGTATTCCCATAACGGGAACACAAAGCTCGCTATTTAGACTTATAACATTTTCTTGCCTGCCACAGAACTACAACAGATGAAATTTTGCCTAGTGGCTGTGGTTGATATCATAATTATGCCATCTGCTTAGGTGCTCTTCTCTCCTGTGTCACGTGCCATGGAACTAGGCATAACTGTGGTGATACGGAACTAGGCATTACTGCGGTGATATGGACCTAGGCATAACTCTCAACTCCACTTCTCTGTTGATTTTGCCCTTCCTTGACAAAATGTTAGAGTTCCTACATCATCAGTTTATTTGGATTGTCGTCTGCTCTGAGCACTATTCTCGCTTTAGTTTGTTTTCTTTGGAAGATATTACCATTTAGATATCACCTTTGATAGGCACCCCTTGGCACAAAAATTGGCTACACAACATTTTAGGTCAACTGGAAGCTTTCTAAACATAACTATCCTACAGTTTTGCCTATGATTTATGTTATGTTGCATAACTGTAAGGGGGGAAAAATCAATAAAGGAGGGCTGAAGCTGAGTAAGATGTCTTTTATTTTCTTAAAGCAATATACAGTCTTCAACAGTTGGAAATAAAAAGTGAATCAATCCTCTTGTTCACTGCAACCTAGTAAGGAAAAATTGTAAAACATAAATAATAGTATGGGAACCATTAAAAGAAGGAATTAAAAATAAACAGCAAGAGAAAATAAGCGAGGAAAATAGGAAAGAAAATAAAGAAAGTGTAGATACAATAAAATAACTTGCCATCGAAATAACGCCCTCCAATGTCCCTAACATATGTCCGAAACCTGATACCCTTGGGAAGGGAAAAAAACTTCTAAGACCAAGGATAAAAGCAAGAGAAAAAATAAATAATAAATAAATTAAGCTACCCCAAGCATGAAGCCATTAATCCTCCGACAAAAAGATAACAGTAACCATAAAACAATTCCTACTTCCTAAGAATTGGGACGGCGACCAAATATCTAACGCCCCCAAAAGTGAAGGTATATATATATAGGAAGAAGACAACAAAAAGAAAGATTTTGCCTCGTACTCATCGTCGAGAGAGAGAAGAAAAAGCAAAAGGGGAAACCAAAAAACAACAAATAAGGATTGAAAAGAAAACAAATACTCACCAACGTTAACCTACAAATGTGTGAACTGTAACCTCTAACAATGGACTAAGTGAAGTGCTGTAACAATCGTTCAACACCTCAAGACTGCAATTTCTGTAACTAAATAAACAACATTCATCAAAAAGAAAAATTAAAAGAGAACTAAAAAGCAAATCGAGGAACTTAAAAACACCACTCACCAAAACGTGTACTCTAACGACGGCGGCCATTTCCACATCACTAAGTTTATATCAAGGAGTCTAATACAAGGAGTGACAGCTCCACCCTTTTCGTGTCCACATACCGAAAGAGCGCCACCTAGTAGATGGTTTGCTGAAACTACTTCTTTACATGTATTAGCTTGCATATTTACAACTATATAAATAATAATTAGAATGATTTAAAAGTAGTTATCAAGTGCCAGGTGTATATATCACCTTCATCATCATCTCACCCTCCTCACACCTGTGGTGGGGTCGGGTCTGCACGTTCTTATCCTCCACTCTCGCCTATCCCCCACCAAGTCCCTCTCCATCCTGCACGTCTCCATGCCCCTCTGCACCACCTGCTCCCACGTCCGTTTTGGTCTTCCCTTACCCCAGGTGCCCCCAATCACATGGAGACACATAATGGACCTAATATGTTCCTCCTCTCTCATCTACCATCCTACCATCTATGGGAGTGGCAAGTTGTGTTGGACACACCAGTTCTCATCTGATCACTGAAGTTAAGCAACGCAAGCCCAGTTAGTACCGACATGGATGGTCGCTCGGGAATGCTGGGTACTGCTAGTACCCAATAATCGTTGCATTAGTGCAGTGTATGCATTAGAACTATGCAGTGGACGGGTCTCTAATGAACTTGTAGTTGACGGGACCTTAAACACCAACAAACAAACCTACCATCTATCCATCCATCCTACCATCTCAACTGCTTCTCCCTAATCTTTTCCGCGATGTCTCCCACCCCCAAGCTACCTCTAACGTAAACATTTCGGAAATATATATCACCTTAGGATATATCACCAGGATGGAGCAAAGGAGTAGTAGTAGTGTGTGCTGCTGTAAATTGCTCAAACTCCATGAAATCCACTCCAGGACTCCATATCATCATCTCACCCTTCTCCTGCCTGAGGCAGGGTCAGATCTGCAGGTTCTAATCCTCCACTACCACCTATCCCTCACCAAGCCCCCCTCCCCTCTGCACACTTCCGTGTCCCTTTGCACCACCAGCTCCCACGTCCGTTTTGGCCTTCCTCTATCTCTGGTGCCCCCAAGTCCCACAAATGGACCTAATAAGCCCCTCATCAAATGCCCACACCACCTCAACCAGTTGCCACATCTCTTCTGTAATGTTTCACCCCCAAGCTACCTCTAACGTAATGATTTCTAATTTGCCAGATCGTGACACCCCACTCATGTAGCATAGCATTTGCATCTCAGCCACTTGCATTTGCCATTCATGGTTCTTCCTAACTGCCAAACACTGAGCCAAATAGCATAGTGAGCCTGATGACGGCTCTGTAAACGTTACCCTTCGACTGTATTGGGACCCAGTGGTCGCACAGGACCCCACTTGACTGTCTCCACTTCAGCTATCCTGCATTAATCCTATGGGCCACGTCCTAATGGGCCTGCATTAATCCTATGGCACACTCTTGCACCACTGGAATTCCCTTTCCCCCACAACGAATCTCACCTCCTTGCCCCTGGCTGCAAAAATTCAAAGCTAAGTGCTCAGTCTTCTTCATGTTCACCTTAAGACCCCCTCTTTCCATTGCTGTCTTAATGTCTTGTAGTAAGTGTATATATAAAGAAATTATTTTTTCCATTAAAAGCATGTGAAACTGAGCAATTTATTTATATGTTCAAATTAGCAGCAAGCAGTTGACATTATTTATTAAGAACAATCAAAGAAAGTGCATAATTGCATGTTTAAGATGCTTGAAATACATGTAGCATCTGTGTTGTAGCAAACCATCCACTTGGGGCACCACCGTATAAAACTATGACACGAAAGTCAATGGGAAAGGGGCAGAGCTGGTACTCCTTATAGACTCCTTGTTTATATGTTCTGTGTCACTGACAACGTGGATCAGTGTGACCAGACGGCGAAGTATACCAGTGGAGCCAGAGGTAGGAAAAATGTTTTCCTTAACGTTCCCTTTAAAAGTACCCATGGTACTGCAGAATCTTAATCCGTTTTTCACACGGATTGTATACCGAGGGAAAAGGAAGAAGAAATAACGAAGATTCTTTTAGAATTAGAAATAAAATTACCATCCATTCGGATTTTGACACGTTCTTTTTTTTTTTTTTAATAAAAACTCCAACTCAGGAATAATTTTTATGTTCAATTCTAGCATTTTGGAAGAAAACACCCTCATGTTTTGTTTGTTTCAGGTGGCTATCGATTTTGTAATGTAGAGTCCTTTGCTAACATTAATTGTTGCTTAAACTGTTCGACCAAGGAAAAATTGTGCACCTGTTTGACTAATTATTTTTGTTTGCTTATTAAGAACGAACCAGTCCTGTAATGCAAATGTGCCACACCAAGAGAGTTATAGTTTCTTCCGTTGCTCATTGAGAGCTAAACAATTCTGAAATTCGATTATTAATTATATTCCTATTGACCTTGTTTTAATATAGAATTTTATTAACTTCTTGCATGCTTGGATCCAACTAGATATGTCAGTTATTATTGTATTATTGTATAATCATTTTTATTACATTAACTCTGTATCTTGAATATCTTTTTGAGGGAGCCAGACCAATTCAAGGAGAAGGAATTAGTGATTATAATCAGGATTGGAGCGATTGTTGTTGACAATTACACCTTTATTTGTCAGAATCACACCCTCATTGTTCGGATTTGCCTTATTAGTTTTTGGAATCCCTCTTTTATACTCTCTCAGAAGTTCATATTCAAATTAGGTAGAAATTGAATTGGAATAAAGTTATATTCTTTTCTTGCAACAAAGGCCTAACTGGAAAACTAATTACTTAGGATATAGATCTAAGCACTCATGACCTACTACTATAACACCCACAATGGTGCATGAACCTTCTAAACCGTCATTCCTATCCCAACCACGTCAGCTGGAGCAAATCACGTAAGGCAGCGGATGACATTTACATGTAACATCATCATCATCATACCCTTCCCCAGCTCGAAACTGGGTTGGGTCTGCAAGTTCCAATCCTCCACCCCCGCAGATTCCCAACCATGGCCCCCCATCCACCTATGTCCATTTGTAGCACCTGCTCCCACGTCAGCTCTGGTCTTCCCTTCCCGACCACCTGCAGTCCCACGATGGATCTAACTAGTTCCTCCTCCCCCTTTCTCGTCACATGCCCATACCACCTCAACCTGTTATCCCTCATCTTCTCAGCGATGTTTCCCACCCCTCCAGACTACCTCTAACATGGTCGTTTTGGATCCTGTCAGCTCGTGACACCCCACTCATGGAGCACAACATTCGGGTAAAAGTGTAGTTTAACCCAAGGAATTATTTCGTCATTCGTAGCAGATGAAATGTGGCTCTTCGGTCGATATAACTTCGTCAAATACTCGTTCCAGGGCCAAGATCTTAAAGGTAAAGAACTTCATGAATTTATTTAATGAATATCTTTTTCGTTATTTCAACTGGAAGCTTCCGATTTATTTAATAATTTCGATTCATGAATTTATTTCTCGTTATTTTAACTGGAAGCTTTCGATTTATGCAATCGAAAGCTTCCAATTAAAATAACGAGAAAGATATTCATTAAATAAATTTATGAAGTTCTTTACTTTGATTTCAACACGCCTAATATTTCGCGAATCACTTTCATTATGTCCAAACGATTTAAAAACAATAGCATGTGCAGCAAGCCCTGGAACGAGTATTTTGACGACGTTATACCGACCGAAGCGCCACATTTCATCTGCTACGAATGACGAAATAATTCCTTGGGTTAAACTACACTTTTACCCAACATTCGCATCTAAGCCACCTGTATTCTCCTTTCATAGTCCTTCCTCACGGCCCAACACTCCGAGCTTTACAGCATAGCAGGCCTAACCACAGCTTTAGCCTAACCCTTTTAGCTTTATACGCACCCCGGGGTCACATAGGACTCCACTTGCCTGTAAGAATGAGCACGTAAACATATCGTAGGTGAAATATTATAAATGAGCGATGTCATCTTATTGAAAATACTGTACAGTACTGCTAAGTTGCGGAAATGGAGATATTTTGAAACTATTTAGGGAATTTTTAGCTATTGCAGTTGGCAACAGAGATACGCCATTTGTACATGCGTTGTACCGCATTTCGTTTATGATAGTTTTTGTTATGTCCGCAATTTAAGAAAGTGGAATGAATTTTGGACAGAAGACATTTACTCCAAAGCCACCAGATAAAGGAAGTTTCCCACTAGATCACGAATCTGAATGTAAAAAGTTTATACTGAAGTACATGGTATGCTTAAGAGAACAGGAAAATATTGGTGAAAAGTGCCGATTATACGCCAAGGATTACTTGGAATGCCGAATGGAACGGTAAGCTAAATTACCAATCTTGTGCAATTGTTACGCAGTCTAGTATTCGTTAAGTCGCTTTCGCAGGAAGAAATCACTGTTATATTTCGGTTTTGAAATTCACTGCAATTTTCCTTGAGCCTGATTATGGTGGTACGGTATTTTAGTCGAGTAATATGTGATTTACTTGCCACTGAATGTTTTACAACTGACAAGTGTCTAAACACAATTCATTAGTGAGTGGCTTGCCAAGATGAAAAGAATACATCGTAACAGAGAAACAGTTAGGAAAGCAATAAATGCATTGGTAATGGAAATATTAAAAGAAGTGGAGGAAGAAATTAGCTCTAGAAAAGAAAAGACAATGATGGTAAGAACTCGGATCAACACAAGAGATGCGTTTCTCGAGGAGTTAGAGAATCCCAAAGAATACTTTGCAACCATAAGAATAACAGAGAGTTGTTTCAATTTCCTATTGATAAAAATACGATCGCAAATTCAACGTACTGATACGCATTTAAGAAGTGCCATTCCTGCAAAAATAAAATTACAGGCAGTGCTCTACTTTCTTACTACAGGATGTAGTTTAAGGACGCTCACACATCTATTTCGAATTGGAAAATCAAGTATTTCACAGTTTCTTCCAGAAGTCTGTGAAGCTATTTATAATTCATTAATGGACTTCATTAAGGTAATAAAAGAAACGTCAGTAAATATAATTTACAAAAATATTTAATAAACAGATGAAAGAACTTTTAAACGAATCTTGGTAATCCTGCAGCTTAGTGGTGCAAGTGGATTGCTCGCTAGGAGGCGCATGTATCTATGAATGTTACAATGAATTCAAATTGTAACATAATAATAATTGTGATCTTTTGATTGTTCGAAAGTGTCCATACGATAATTCGGGACGATAATTTCACGGGTGATAATTGTCAAAAAGTGTGCAGACGATAATTCACATAACTTAACATGGAACATAACTACAGTAGAACTCCAATTATCCGAATCAATCGGGACCGGACCCCATTCGGATAATTAGATTTTTTTTCCGAAAAAAAGGGTCTAATTTAATTTATCACTGTTTGTATGTTGAAAATTGGAGAAAAAAACTATTTTTAAATTAAAAGAGCTTTTAATCAATTAAATGAAAAGACAACACTTTTACATATTAAGCATACTTAAAAGGGCTGTACATTAGTACAGTATGTACGTGTACCATACTGTAAATGAAAGTCATTGCTTGCTGAACATCTTGGTCAAAGTAAGCTGTTTGACTGTCAGTATCCGTTTTCGGGCAGCCAAATGGCGCGTTATTTCGCAAATCGCAGTACATTCCCTGTTAATTTTTTTTTCTGAAATTCTAAAAGCAATTCGGATAATCAGCGATTCGGATAGTCGGAGTTCGGAAAATTGGAGTTCTACTGTATTCATTATAACATTCATAGAAACGTGTGCCACCTAGCGAACCATTCATTTGGACCACTAAACCGTAGGATTCATTTGCAATATGCCTTACTCTAGACCAGCGGTCTTTCAACTGTGTTCCGCGGAACCCCAAGGTTCCGCAATACATCTCTGGCGGTTCCGCGAGTCAAAATGAAAATTCGTTGACAGCGGCAAGATATAGCTTTCTAAAGGTGGGATGGGGTTCCTCCAAAACATCTTATAGTTCTAAGGGTTCCGTGAGTCGACGAAGTTTGAAGACCACTCTATAGACATACAGTAGAAACTCGATTTGCGAGCATATTCGTTCCGGAAACTCGTATATCAAAGCGAATTTCGTTCTACAACCCAAAAATTTTCATATAAAAACGATTAATACGAAATACAGTATAAATTAAAAATACATAAAACAAATTAACTGCACTTTGCCTTCAGGAAGAATCGTGTCGATGTGAGGGAGACGAGAGAGAAGAGAGGGGGTGCTCACGAACAGTCACTACATTTGGACACAAAACAAAAAATTATTCTTAGGATCAGTTATTTAGGATGAGTTTCCTAGAGCAACGGGGAAATAGCGCTGTGCGAACGCCGGGTCCCAATGAAGTTGAAGGGCAAGGTATGCAGAGCCATCGTTAGGTGTGCTATGCTGTATGGCTCAGAGTATTAGGCAGTTAGGAAGAACCATGAAAAGCAAATGCATGTGGCTGAGATGCGAATGTTGCGCTACATGTGTGGGGTGTCAAGATCCGGCAGAATTAGAAACGATTACGTCAGTGGTAGGTTGGGGGTGGGAGATATGCTGAAAAGATGAGATAGAATAGGTTGAGGTGGTATGGGTATGTGAAGAGGAGGGGAGAGGAGGAGCTTATTAGGTCCAATGTGGGACTGCAGGTAATTGGGGGCACCAGAGGTAGAGGATGACCAAAACGGACGTGGGAGCAGGTGGTGCAGAGGGACTTGGAGGCGTGCGGGGTGGAGGGAGACTTGGTGGTGGATAGGCGGGAGTGGAGGATTAGAACCCGCAGACCCGGTCCTGCCTCTGGTGAGAGAAGGGTGAGATGATGATTATGAATGTTTGCTGTATCTTAGTCGCGTACTGCTGGCAAAGTCGAACACTAACTACTCAAGGAAATGAATAGGGATCTTGCATGTAGAAGGGACGGACGTAACGAGAGACTAATTTCAGGTCTCAAATTCGTCCTTTTATGTTTCGTCTCGGCTTGTGTTTGGCAACATGCAGTTATCCGTTTCAGATAATTGTGTGCCATCTAGTGACTGCCAGACAAAACATATTTTGGCTATATGGTAGAAGCGTTAAGTAAAATGTATTAAAATCTCCTTAAAATAATGTCCCATATAATTATTGCATTCTATAAAACATTGAATATAACATATATTATATGTGCACTAACAGGTGTTGGGGATCATCACTTTTATTTTTCATTTCTTGGTGTTTTTATCTCTCCATCGCTTCGTGTAAAAAAAAAATGGATGCCAGATAGCTAGCTTAAGAGTGATTTACGCATGCGCAAGCGTTTGGCCAATAGCAGGCAGGCCAACTCGTCGCGAGAAACAAGGACGTGTATTTTAGATTTTGCCGTCCATGGATGGGACGAGACGAGAAGGACGGACGAGAAGGTTGCTCACTTCTCGTCTTTCGTCTTGGAAACGCCCACGTCGCGTGTACCTGCAAGATCCCTAATGTGTCGAATTCTTAACTTTTGAAGTGCAGTGGAAATCGTTTATAACGTAAATCGGATTTAACGAACAAAATATAGTCAGAACCATGAAAAGCAGTACAAAAAAAGCGTTAATGTGGCTTACAACGAACACATTGGTTAGAACGTACAAATCCACTAGAGAAAACACGTTTCTAGGGACAGTTTTTCAGCTGAGTTCCGTCTTTGTCCATGACAGCATGCAATGATAATAATTCTCCATCAAGAAACAGGATATTAGAACAGCAGTGGCGAAGTGGGGGGATGAGGTGAACATGAAGAAAACAGAGAACTAAGCTTTCATTTGCAGCGGTCATGGACCAAGGGGGTGTAGTTCGTTGTGGCAATGAGGTGATACCAGCAGTGCAAGAGTTTAGGTATCTAGGATCGGTGTTCCAGAACAATGGGGAAATTACTCCGATGTTACCCATAGAATCAATGCGGGATTGTTGAAGAGGAGACAGCCAAGCGGCGTGCTTGTGACCCCCGCGTCCCAATTAAGTTGAAAGGTAAAGTTTACAAAACTGTAGTTAGGCCCGCTATGCTATGTCGAACGGAATTTTGGGCAGTAAAGAAAATTCACAAGAGGGGAATGCAAGTGGCCGAGATGCGAATCCTGCGTTACATGAGTGGGGTGTCACGTGCTGACAGAGTCTGCAAAGTGTACATTAGAGGTGGTTGGGAAACATCACAGAGAAGAAGTGAGAAAATAGGTTGAGATGGTATAGGCATGTGATGCGAAAGGGGCGGAGGAGCTTACACGGTATGTAATGGGACAGCTGGTGGCATCAGGTGTAGGGGGAGGCCAAAAGCGAACGTGGTAGCTGGTTGAACAGAGGGACATGATTACGTGCGGGGTAGATGAAAGCCTGGTGGGGATAGACGGGAGTGGAGGATTAGAACCCACAGAACCCATTTTCCGAGAAGATAGCTCAGCTGCCAGCCAAGCGGAATCTAGCTGGACTTTTGTGATGCTATTTGAGTTGACTACCAGTCAACTCGGCTTTACTGTGCGTAGCTACTCTGCGGCACTTGAAATAGCATTGTGATGTCACTGGTTTTTGTGCAGTGTCATCTGATTCCATGCTGATAGCGTTAGTACATGGCCATACGCAACCAGGCATTAGAGGTAGTCTGGGGGTGGGAGACACCGCTGAAAAGATGAGGGGGAGAACAGGTTGAGGTGGTATAGTCAAGTAATGTGATGAGAGGAATAGGGCCTCCTGAGGTCCGTTTTAGGAATGCATCCGGGGCTGGGGGAGATGGAAGCTGACTTGGGAGCAGGTTGTCTTTAAAAATATGGTAGTGTGTGAGGTGTTTGGGAGTGGAGGGCTAGAACCCGCAGACCCAACCCTGCCTCAGGCAGGATAAGAGTATGATGATGATGATGATGACGTGGGTGAACAAGCATCCCATGTCTCAAAGCGTGGATAAATTTTTTTATAAAATTTCGTAGTTCAGGGAGAAAAGTTAGGTCGTGTAAACAGCACAATAGCAAAATAAGTGCCACTGCTTCAAGTATTCAAAAATATCGTTTCGAGTGGCAAATTCATTCAGTGTGTGGGAAAATTTTTTTTCTCAGTTACCAGATTTCCCTGCATGGCCTCCTTGTGAACAACTCCATGCGGTTTTAATTGTCACTTCTGTATGCATTAAAATCCCTTATACGGTATATGGAGGGAAACATTGCCATGTGAATGAGGCCTTAAGAATCTGTTATCCCTTTTAATTCTAGGACCACTGTTAGAAACAGACCATTTTTTCTTATGTAATAGCAGGTTAACCCTTATGTCAACAACCAACTGTCACTACGTTATTCAACAACCAGGGTACCCGGGTACCCACCTACGGAAATTATTGAACAACTAATGTTTTTTTCTTAAAGTTGACTACATTTTGTTGTTTATGATAATTGGAAGCCTGATGTGTCATTGTAAGGCATGCATAAGTTCTAAAAGTCAATATTACTGTGCATTACAATTTGCCACACAAGTATTCATAAGGTGTTTTGCATCCAACATAATCACCTCTGATTTCTTGAAAGGGAGATGGCATTTAAATTTTATTTGAACCCTCACTGTCCATCGTCTAGAGAGATTATTTAGCTTTCAATTGGGAAGGCCAGAATAATAATGGCGAGCAAGTGAGCTGGTAACAAAGCTGCATGATGTTAGTATGTTACATCAATGAGGTGGGGAGTCGGTCAAGCAGTCATAACGGGCTGCACCTCGTGGAGGCTGCTTGCAGGTGAGAGGGAGGTAGTAGAGAGGAAATTAGCAGCACCCAATGTTCAGCCAACCACCCATGTCAGTGCTAACTTGAGCTGCATTGCTTAACTTCAGTGATCTCATGAGGACTGGTGTGTACAATGCAACTCATGGGGTGATAGATTGGAATGTTTTCCATAGAATGAATGGCAGATGTTTTGAAGTGAAGACAGGCAAGCAGCGTCCTTTGTGATGGGGAGGGGGTTCCAATCAATTTGAAAGCGAAGTATTACAGGGCTGTGGCTAGGCCAGCTATGCTATATGGATCAGTGTTGGGCAACTGAGATGAGATTGCTGCATTACAGGAGTTAGGTGTCAAGAGCTTATAGAATTAGGAGAGTATTCTAGAGGAAGCCTGGGGTTGAGTGCATTGCAGAAAGAATGATGGAGAGTAGATTGAGGTGGTATGGACACATAATGAGAAATGAAGAGGGAGAGCTCATAGGTCCATTATAGGAATGTAAGTGGTTGGAAGCACTCAGGGCAGGGGGAGATCAAAGCAGATGTGGGAGCAGCTTGCCCATAACGAGGTGGTAGTGTATGGGGTGGATGGGGACGTGTTGGGAAATAGACAGCTGTGGAGGGTTAGAACGTGCAAAGCAGACCCTGCCACAGGCAGGATAAGGGTTTGATGATGATTGTCCATTGCCAAATTACTGTGTGATCTGAAGGCAATTCCACTAGTGCTCATTGTTTGCATTATGTTAGGGACAAAACACCTATAAAGAAACAGATAAACAAGAAAGTCTTGCATGGAATGCCAACAACATTTTAGATAATTCTGATGAAAATGACTTCACTGTAGCAAAATATAAAGACTGTGCAGTTCCATGGTAATTATTGAATCATCTTAGTGGCATAAATTATTTCTGGATAACTATTTTTAACGATTTATATTCAAAATAGCCACTGGGTACCTGGGTACCCTGGTTGTTGAAATTGCATAGGCAAATTCAAAACAAATTTTAAATATGTTAGGATGGTTGTCACTCAAATTTTTTTTTTACATATAATGATAGAAAAAAGGTGAAATATAGATGATCCAGGAGGATATAAAAAAATTTTAATGATAACATTAAAAATTTTTACTATAAATTGTCAGGTGGGCACCCACGTACCTGGTTGTTGACATAAGGGTTAAAGCTCACGAAATCCTGGATCTGCTGTTGACTGTGTTTTACTGCAGATCTCTTCTGTTTACTATCTTGGCTTGGCTGTGACGAATAAAACGTCGTTAACATATAAATTATTTTACAATTCCTTAGGTTCCAGATACAACAGATTGGAAAGTCATGGAGAAGGGCTTTCGAAATGAATGGGACTGCCCCGGATGTTGTGGAGCAATTGATGGCAGGCATATCATTGTCAAAACACCCCAAACATCAGGAAGTTTATACGACAATTATAAGGAATCAAGTAGTATATTATTAATCGCAGTTGCAGACCACAAATACTGTTTTAGATACATAGACGTTGCACGCACTGGAAGGATTTCTGATGTTGGTGTATTTCAAAACTGCACTTTATATCAATTACTAGAAGATGGCATACTACCAGAAGAACATTTCATGGTGGGCAATAATTCATTTCCTTTGAAGGAATACCTACTTAAACCTTTCACTGGAAATAACCTTACAGTAAAGGAGGAAATTTTTAATTATCGACTGTCACGGATCCATAGGATTGTTGAAAACACTGTTGGCATAATGGCTTCAAGATTTCGGATATTTGAGAAACCATTGCCCTACAGTCCAGAGAAAGTTATTAAAATAGTGAAAGCTTGTTGTGCAATGCACAATTGGCTGACACATTCAACATTACAGAGTAGTCAAGTTCAGTATACTGTCGACACAGAGGATTTTGTTGCTGGAAAAGTTAACCACGGTAATTGGAGGGAGAACCCAGAGTCTCTTTGTTTGAAACCATTGCCAACTCTGTTAGCTAAGCATTCATCTCAAAAATCTCATGATCTTAGGGAAAGATATGCAGATTACTTTTTGGGAGAAGGCTTGGTTCCTTGGCAGACAAAGATGCTACACTGACCTTCTGCAAACATATTTGTGAGTGCAACTCCCCTGCCTTATGTATCCTAATCAGCTGGTAAATAAAATTTGAAGTCTTTTTGCCATACAGCTTTCACTTTGTCACTTGTAAATGAATATCTCTCAGGGAATCATCCAGCATGTCGAATCCTTTCACAAGCAGAGTGTAAATTGTCATCTTAAACTGCATACTCAATATTATTATGTGATGTGTTAAAATGCCACAACACGTGTTGTTAAAAAATTCAACCCTTATTTCGAATGGTAATGTGCCCATTGCTCTGATGAGGCGTGTTAATGTGTGAAATGCTGTAACACGCTTCAGACAAATATCTAGACTTTTAGATTTTCATCAGACGTGTAAGGCATCAGATACTTTAATTGAAGGTTTTTTTTCTGACCTGACTTGAGCCTGACGCTTTACAGTGGGCATCAGAGCAAAGTATACAGGGTATACAGTATGTCATGTTACATATGTGGTGTGATTATGCTATCTGACCTGACGTGTTAACACGTCACGTCAGAATAGTGTTCAGGCAGCTTTACAATTTTTGCCTGATTTATTTTTTTCGTCTTCCAAGTAAGGAGATATAAAAATTGAAAAGAATTATTAATGGCAATTTGGAATTTACTGTTGTACTACAGTTATTAATGACTATGCAATACACACAAATGTAAAGGTGGACATACACGATCAGTCCATCTGGCGTGAGTCCATTTGGACTCTCCAAATTGCAGGGTCATTGACGACCACGTCACTGCATGCTGAGCCAGGCCAGTTCCAGTTTGCTTTGTCACGTTACAGCTGTGATTTGTTCACCATTCCTACCCATGAGCAACCTCCAGTGTTCAGCCTGTTATGGCTCTTTGGCCGACTCCCCTACCCATTAGTGTAAAAGCAAATATTGTGAATATATGAAGGGCCGGTGCCAAGAAACGCGGAGCCTGAAGCGAGGATTACGTACGGGGGGGGGGGGGGGGGCTCTAAAAAATGTTTGTGAAAATTGGTACCATTAAATGGCACACTTAAATCCCACTGTAATCTATTAAAACGAATGCTCCTAAACTGTACTCTAGTTGAGTGGTTCTCAATCTTCTTGAAGTCGGGGAACACTAAACTGACATTTTACTAGAATGGAACACTTACAATTCAACATAAACTTTTAAGCAGGATGTACACCTTGTACAATTGGTATCAACTACATCATCATCATACCCTTATCCCGCCTGTGGCAGGGTCGGGTATGCGGGTTCTAGCCCTCCACTCGTCTATCTCCCCCTGTTCCCCGTCCACCCCACACACTCGCATCCTTACGGACAACCTGTTCCCACATCTGCTTTGGTCTCCCCCTGCTCCTGGTGCTGCCGACCACCTACATTCCTGGAATTAACCTAACGAACTCGTCTTCCACTCTTCACATGACGTGTCCATACCACCTCAGCCTATTTTCCCTCATTTTTTTGGCGATGTCAGCCACCCCAGGTTATCTTTAATATGCTCATTCCTAATTCTGTCAGCTCTCGACATGCCACACATGTGCCACAGCATTCGCATCTTGGCTACTCACATTCTATTTACGTAGCTCGGCCTCATTGCCCAGCACTGATCCATATAGCATAGCTGGTCTAACCACTGTCCTGCAGAACTTCCCTTTTAACTAGATTGGGATCCTCCTATCACACAGAACTCCGCTTGCTTGTCTCCACTTCAGTGACTCCCTCCCCCATTGATTCTGTGGGTCACATCAGAGTATCTCTCCATTGCTTTATTTTGTGCATTAATTTTTTTGCAGAACACTTGAAGTGGTTTCGTGGAACACGCTTTGAGAACCACTGCTCTAGTTGTATATTTTCCTAAAGAGTTGCTAGCTGAACAGTTTGTAACTGGGTGGAAATATTCCACATATGCCACTTCCCTAATGAACAGCAGGTCTACAATAAATAAACCTAGGGTTTGCAGCTTTGGTTGGCAGCCAGTAGATTGCCCATGAGCAGCAACGTCACTAGGGTGTTGGGGGTGCAGGCTGCACTGGGTGACACCACAGAAGAAGAAAGGGTGGACTGACACCATGGCATCAGCGACGCCTCTACCCATTTGCATTGGATGTGTCCAGAATAGAAACATGGATAGGTCCATTCTGAGGGACAAAAATGGGTATCCTGACCCTGGCAGAGATAGGCGAAGGATTAGTAGTTGCATACTTTCTTACTTGAGCTCTGATTTCATACTGAAAGGATTTGGATCTTGAATCGCATAAACAGCAAGTTTATTAGCATTAATAGCGGGTTTCCCTACTCCAATCAGCACAGCATGGGGATTTCCCACCCACAGTAAGGCCAAGACAGACTCAGAAAATCTAGTCGAGCCTGCCAATCCACAACAATTCATCAGAGTTCCCCCACATGCAGTGAGTTTTGGATTGGTGCAGGGCCAATTGGCCTGTTGGATTCGTTGTGTGTTGCCACCATAATAAATAAAGAATGCTGGCGTTTTGTATTTATCATGAAATCTCACATAATGTCTGCATCTCAAATATAGTCTGCACCCATCTAAAGTCCACAATACCAATGGGTATTTTTCATTTATAGTCTGCACTCGTGTATAGTCCACACTTTAAAATTCCTACTGTAGCCAGTGGCACAACGTGTAGGGGCAATGGGATCAAATGAATTTGAACATGCAATGTCAATTGCTGTGACAATGAAGTTGAAATGTGAAAGATTTTATATTACATTTGATATAAATAATAATATGCTGTGTAAAGTCATGTTGTTAAGTGTAATAAAATGTTCAGAAGTAGTTTTCATTGAGAACCCTTGGTTTCATTTATAGACCACACTCATATATAGTCCACCCTCACATATAGTCTGCACTAAATGACCCTGTGTTTTGCATATAATCCGTGGGCACTACGTGAGGTTTTATGGTAATTTTTAATTTCATCACCTTCTCACCAAGACGAGGTATGTGCATTGCCATTTGCAAATTGAGGTGGAATGCTAATGGGTTTTACATGTCAAAATGGTATGGCAGTAGTGAACCTTCTGAAGTGCTGTCAGGGAAAGATCACAAGGGTTGGGCCACAGTACAGCTCATGCATAGACTTCTACTTGGTAGAGAATGTTCTAGTGCAGGAGGTGTGTGGAATGACAGTGGATGAGGAAAACAGGGTGGGTTTAGACACTGATCATAATCTAATTTTGATTAATATGAATGTTAGGAACATCAAGGAAAAACAGACATGTGGGAAGAAAAACTAGCTGACAACTAAAGAAATGGTTTGAAGAGGAAGAGTTCCAGAAGGCCATAAAGATTGTATTGGAAAGTAAAGGAGGCACATATTTGGAATTAGTAAGTGCCCTAACAAATGTGGCTAATAAAGGACATGGCAGATGTATAGGACAGGCAAATAAATTGAGGAAACTATGCATAGATGCTGAGGAATGGGAGTCTATTGAAAGTAGACATCAAGCTAATAGGGGGATAGGCAAGCTGTTAGAGGGGGATGAAGAAAGTATCAGGCAGGCATTGGACATCTATGATCATAAGAAAAGAGACAAAAGAAGTAGTGGGTCGGAAGATAGCAGAGTGGGACAGGAGGAAATGGAGGGAAATCATGGCTGGGGGAAAACGGATGGCCAAGAAATTTTGGAGATATGTTAGGGATAGATGTAGAGGGAGGAGTGAGGAGGTTACTGGTGGTAGAAAGGCCCTGGTGGAAAAGGATGGTAGGAATATAACTAGCAGAGAAGGCATTAGGAGGATATTGATGGAATATGGACAACACTTTTCCACTGCTGGTAGAATGGAGGTGGAAGGTCCAAATAGACTAATAACAAGCCAGGGCCATCAGCAGGAGGGTTTGCTTTTCCCAGATAGTGAGATAAGGAGATCAATGCATTGAAATTGGGGAAAGCATGTGGGGAGGACAGGGTAGCAAATGAGTTTCTCCAAGCACTAGGGAGTAAAGGTGGAGAACTGCTCTTTAGGTTATTTAATGAATGGTTAGAGGGTAGAAAAATACCTGATGACTGAGGCATCACAAGGGTAGTGATGCTGTACAAGGGCAATGGAAAGAGCAACAGAAGCTTGGACAGTTACTGGCCTGTAGCTATAAACAGTTGTATTTATAAGTTATTTGCTGGGCTGGTAAGATGGCGATTAGGGAGAATATTAGGAGGGTCAGGCAAATTAGTAGAGGTTGCAAAATGGGTTCAGGAAGGGGCATAGAACAGGGGATGGCCTTTACGTGATTTTGCAGATTATGGAAGTAGTACAAGGAAAGGAATGGAAGGCATACCTCTGGTTTTTGGATGCTTCAGAACTATATTTGGGCACTAGGTATGATTTCCTTTGGGAAGGAATAAATACAGGACAGATAGAAGGTGGACAAGGAGCTGCAGCAGGCTTGTCCATTATCACCAATGCTGTTCCCAGTGTATGTCAATGAATTAGGGAGCGGTGAATTGTGTTGGACACACCAGTTCTCGTCTAATCACTGAGGTTAAGCAGTGCGACCCCAGCTAGTACTGACATGGGTGGCCGCCTGGGAAAACTGAGTACCACTAGTATCCAAAAATCGTCACATCAGTGTCTGTGCAGTTTCTGCATCAGAACTACATAGTGGACGGGGCCTTAATGACCTTGTAGTTGAAGGACCCTATAACACAACAAAACAAAATAAATGAATTAGGGATTAGGCTCACAGATAGAGGGATGGAATTTCCCCTGGGGATGGTATCAAATTGCCTGACATCTTCCAGTGTGATGATAGTGCTGTTAACAGACAGAAGGAAAGCTCCAAGAAGCACTGAATATCTGGGCAGAGTTCGGTAGGGGATTTCAGTTATATTTTTGTCAGGAGAAAACGCTGATGATCATACGGGAGGATAACACACTGTCTAGCAATAAGATACCAATAAAACTTGGGGAGGAATATAAATATAGTGTCAGAGGTTACATACCTGTGGGTTAAATTCACAAATGATAGGGGATAACAAAAAGCAATGGAGGAAAACATCATTTGTAAGCTAAAATCCAGAGAAGGATTAATAAGGAAACTGGTATTTGATTCATTATCAAGGTATGAAATGATTAGGAGCTTATGGAAAGCAGTAGCCGTTTCAGGGTTAATATATGTACATTAGAAAAAAAGTTTATTGACTGTATGGAAGTAGCCCAAAGAAGGTTATGTATGATGGTCTTGGAGGAAATAGGTTTACAGCGGTAGAAGCAATACAAGGGGAAATGGGGTGGTCCACATTTGAACAGAGAGAAATGATTAGTAAGTTGGTATACCTATGCAGGATATGGAGACTACAGAAGAAAAATCCAGTATGGCAGGGCAATGCATGGGTAGACAACATGAGGGCATCTACCAACTGGGAGAGGAGGGGAAAAAAGGATAACAAAGAGGAGGGTGAGGAGGGGGCGACAACATTGCAAAGACACATACAGGACAATGTTAAGGAATTTGGGTTAAGGCAGTGACGACAGAGTAAGGAGGGAAGAGCAGAAATGAAAATCCTGGAAACAAGCTTAAGATAGAGAAGGAGGTAATCTATGATGATACATGGGAGAGGTCACTTCTGTTTCGGGCAAGCCCTTTGTCACTGGAGAGGAAACAGAGGATGGCAAAGATCACAGGTGGAGAAGAGGGCTGTGGATTATGTGGGGATCAAGTGGAGGATGTCTGGCATGTCCAGTGCTGCCTCACTGCAGGAGGGGATGGGGAACCCCCATTTTGGAAGAGGTTCTGGGTGTCGTGGGTTTGGGGTGGAGTGGCTGGAATGGGTGCAATAGACAAAGTGTTGCTAGGGTTCTGGTGGAGATTTAGGCATATGTGGCTGGCATGAAAAATCTCACTAGTAAGGTATCCGTCACAAAGGAATACAGATTCATAAGACCGGCGCTGGTTTCAGTAGACACCCCAATTAGGTCATTTTTACAACAACCTATGAGCCAAATGTTCTAATGAATTCATTAAAAATTGTGTCTACAAACTTGTGTAGTGGCTTATTTAGTATCTGAGGGAGGGATTACAGGAGTGGAACTCAGTTACTCGACTAAACGAATGAATTAAATATTCGACTAAATATTCCTGTCCACCTACGTTTTGTTATAAAATTAGTAGCGACTTCACTAAAATGCTATCAGAATGTGAATCAGGCTTTATTAAAGGATTGATACCACAGCCTAGGAATAGTGGGTTCCTAACGTATGTTATGTATTCTCACCCGATTATTAACACCTGATTCAAGAATGTTCCACAAATGAGTGGAATGAAATGCATTTGAAGGTCGCCGTCTGACATCCTCATGACATTGCTAGTTGTTATTCAACAGCATGTATTGGGCTAGGCCAGGGGTGTCGAACCTATTTCTGCTGAAGTGCCAAAAATTAAAAGGTTATATTTCTTGATGTTCTAACGTGCCAGATAGTTTGTTACAGGAATGTGTAGTAGGGTACTCCCACTTCCAGTTTCTTACAGGAAAATGAATTTCCCCCAATCGATTGGAAGCAGCTTATTGCATTGGACATACCAGTTCTTGTCTGGTCACTGAAGTGCTGCCATGGGTAGCCGCATTTGAAAATCGTCACATTATTGTAGTGTGCAGTCTCTGCACTAGAATTATGCAGTGGACAGGGATCTAATGACTTTTGTAGTTGAAGAGCCCTTAAACACCAACATAAGCATTATATCAGTTACCCTGCATATACCAGTATGCATGCCCTGGCAAGCAATATTGCACTCCGTGTCATTGCTTGCATGTGTACCATAGGTTCGCCACCTGTGGGCTAGGCAAAAAGAATTGGGCTTCCCACTAAGACAGTGGTTTCCAACGCCTCCCTAAAAAAATTTTTGTCCCCCCATGCATATTTACATTATTTTTATATCAAATTACAGTGAAATCCGTTTAACACGAAAACGCTTAACATGAAATAATAACGGTTAACACGAAATAACACCGCGGTCCGGACAAAATACTCTGTAATTCCATACATTTTTTTTCTTTTGACACGAAACAAAACAAAAGTCACTTAACACGAAATTATTTTCCTTCTCAGCTAACAAAATACTGGATATACAACATATATCGAAATTTTAGTTAAACTAATCAAATAAACAATGGTTGCCACTGTTGCTAGATTACAGCCTGGGTTTGGTATGGTAGAGGTATACCATTGACAAACCTTTCAAACTATGGGGAGATGGGCTTTTCTTTTGACAATTTATGCTAAAAAAAACTGCAAAAAATCACATTTTATCCCAAAGGCAATAATTCTTTTAGGTTTTTTTTTTTTTTTGAATTATGCATGTGTACATCATTATTTAAATTGGAAATATTGAATCTAATATGATGCCCACAAGTGTAACTTTTCGTGAACATCATCATCACACCCTCATCCCACCTGCCGCATGGTCAGGTCTGTGGATCCCCTGAACATGCTTTGGACTGGGGGCACTCCAGCCAGGCATCTGCAAACCACAGGAATATTGGCCAGGTTGTCTGTGGGGGATGTTGGCTGACCCCACTTGTTCCAAAATTGCATTATACAACCAAAATACAAACTTTGGTAGGTAAATTAATGCTTTGTTAGTTATATTATTAAAAATTACAAGTGTAACTTTTAGCAATAAATCCAATTAAAAAAATATGACGACATACAAAACAATGATGGGTTTTCTGCATGCATCGTTTAGCACGAAATTCTTTTAACACGAAGAAATATTTTGGTCCCTTCAGTTTCGTGTTAAACGAGTTTCACTGTACTAATTTATCAAAATTTAATGCAAGGGTGGGTGTTGTTTATTGGTACAAAGGTTTATCAAATCTTGGGGCAACGTGGAGAGTGAGACTCATAACTCTTTTTTGACTATTAACCTGCTTCAAAACTGGGATACCTCGACTAACAAGTTTTCTAACTTACGAGATAATCAAGATACGAGCTGTCACTTGGTCAATTTGTTGATTTGAGATGTGAGCTAAAATAAAAGTCATGAGTGAGCTTTACACACCACCAATAACACTGAGGAACAAATTTTTACTTTGGAAAAAATACATTTCTCTCTTAGTGCTAGATTTATTGGATAACTTATGCTGATAATTTATCTGTTTTCCATTTTACCCTAGGACATCAGGTTCTCTGGTAATTCATAGGGCCCCAGTTAAATTAAAACATTAATTCCGACATTAATAGACATCATACATCGCATATCATACTCTATATAATTTATATTAATAATATAGGACTTGACATGATATAGGGCAATTATGTTAATGACATAGGGCTATCTGCAGATGACACCTGCATTGCAAGGGTGGTGGATGAAGGGTTATCTTCCTGCACAGAATTGCAACAGGACCTAAACAAGATGCATACCTGGAGCATAAAGTGGGAGTCATTGCCATTAAACCTGCACAAATGTAGCTTTCTTATGATAAGCAGGTCCTGAAGGCGATTTGATCTTGCTTATTGCATAGGTGGTGTGAGGGTTAAGATGGTTGAGATCCAGAAGTTCCTTGGAATTATTCTAAATACTATGGTCACCTGGAGGGAGCACACTGACAAATTGATTGTGAATACTGGGCATGCCCTCCGTTTGGTTAGTAGAGTCCTAGGGGACAGCACAAAGGAAAGTTTTTCACTCGTATGGCCAGTTATCGAGTATTGTAGTCCAATTTGGTATCCCTTTTAGGCAGGGTTTATCTTGAGAAATGGAAATGATTCAAAGGAGGGCAGCAAGAATTGTTGTTGTTGTTTGTTGGTGTTTTAGGTCCCGTCAACTAAAAGATCATAAGAGACCCATCCACTGCATAGTTCTAATGCATTGACTGCACAGACACTACACTAATGCGACGATTATTGGGTATTAGCAGTACCCAGCTTTCCCGAGCGACCACCCATGTCAGTACTAACTGGGCTTGCGTTGCTTAACTTCAGTGATCAGACGAGAACTGGTGTGTCCAACGCAACTCGCCGCTCCTGGCAGGAATTGTGTTACATCACTTCTCTCAAAGATTGAGTGCCTCACACATGATCACAGAAAGTCTTTGGCAGCTTATCCCTTGCAGAGTATAGAGGAAGAAATGATCATCCATTCAAATTGAAGGGGATCAGGGCACAAACAGACTTGTATTACTGGTCCTTTTCCAAGGGTCATTTGGCAATGGAATGCTCTCTGTGAGTATAATATGGCAAACTTTTTGCAAGAAAGTGCCATTACAGCAGGTAGGCAATGCATGACAATAGATGCTATGCTTCAGGTGGGTTACAAATTAGGAATGAGAGTCATTCTCTCCACCGCTAACTTGACCTATAAGGGCTCACGGAATCAAACCTCGACTATCAACTGGCCACTAGCTGTATCCTAGTAGGCCTACCTAGGACTAATAGCTGGCCAGTGACAATAGGTAGGCTAAAGTACAGTCAGATTTCTTTCATACTGTATGTCATTTACTGCTTCATTGACAACTGTCACTAAAATTTTAAAAAGGGGAATTACAAAAAAGCTGAGGGTCGCACAGTAAAACGAAAGTCATTTCTGTGAACAGCATACAAAAATACATAAAATAGCTCTATTGGTGTTTCCATATTTTTGGCTGTTCCACAGTGTAATTAGCCATCTCCAAGAAAGTTATCTACCCCTACAAGCCCTTCTCATCCTGGATAATGCGTCTGCTCACCCACCAAACCTCGAAGACACCTGCTGTCTGGCAGCCTATGGTGAACTCTAATTTCAAGAAATTCTTCACCAAGCACATGTTCTGCCATTGCTTTGATTCGAGTCTCACAATTATAAATATGGCCTGGCAGGGTGGCGAACCGTATTTTAAAATTGGGTCACAATCACTAGTTCTAGTTGAATACAATGCAAGCAGCCATGATAGGCCAAATTGGCCATGGAGAGTATATCTCTCACTCCTAAAAATTCACTCATTCTAAAACGCAAGGAACCTGAAGCATAGCATCTATTCTGCTATACATCACCTGCCCACTATAATGGCATCTTCTTCTAGAAAGTTCCTCACCTTATCCTCATCAAGAGCATTCCATTGCTGAATGACCCTTGGAAAAAAGGACCAGTAATATGAGTCTGTTCAGGCCCTGATCTCCTTCAATTTGAACAGATGATCATTTCTCCCCCTATATTCTGCAAAGGACAACCTGCTATCTAGAGGACCCTCATAACCAATTTTCAACAGTGCTAAACAGCTTTAAGCTATCAGATGCCCGCCTTTGACATAGTGAGTCCCACCCTAATTCTCTGATCATGTCTGACACACTCATTCTATGAGAGAACTGACTTAGGACAACTCTTCCTGCCCTCCTTTGGACCATTCCAATTTCCCAAGATATGTCTTGGCTAAACGGAAACGAAATTGGACTACAGTACTCCACAATTGACCATACCAGTCAAAAGTAAGCTATTTATTTTACTTCCTTTGTGCTGTCCCCCAGCACCCTTCTAACCAACTGGAGGGCACGCCCAGCCCTCCCAATGAATTTGTCAGTGTGCTCCCTCAAGGTGCCTCAAGGATTTAGGCTAATTCCAAGGTGTTTGAGGGTGTCAACTATTTTAACCCTCAAATCAGCCAGCTTATTCTAAGAAAGCTACATTTATGCAGGTTCAATGGTAACTCCCACTTTCTACTCCAGTCATATATCTTGTTTAGGTCTTGCTGCAGTTATGTGCAGGAAGGCAACCCTTCCACCACCCTTGCCATGCATGTGTCATCTACAAACAACTTGGGAAAGGATTTTATATCAAGCTGTATATCATTAACATAAAGTATATAGAGTAAAGGTCTTAATGTGCTTCCCTGGGGTACCCCCGATGTCAGAGGTGTCCGTTTTGATGCTACCTCATCAAAAAGTACTCTCTGCTACCTGCCATGCAGGTAGGCCTTTACCCAATGAATAAATTTACTATGAATCCCTAACTTGGAGATGTTTTAAACAAGCTTGTCATGGGGTACCATGACAAAGGCCTGCTCAAAATCCAGAGTTATCTAGAGCTTTTCAAATGAATTCAATTAGACAAGCCAGTTGACTGTCACATGACCTCCCTTTCCTAAACTCATGCTGATTATCACTAAGGATGCCATTTTCCTCCAAATATCCCAAAATATGTGAGAATAATATATGCTCAAAAGAAACAGGCCTGTAGCACTTGTGATCTGCAGTATCTCCTGATTTGAAGACTAGCACAACGTTTGTCAGCCTCCAGCTAGATTGAACGATGACACTGTCCAACGATTTCTTAAAAATTTCCACCAAATAGTAGCTTACAATCCCAGAGAGTCTTTGTAGAATAAACAGAGAAATGGTATCGGGGCCCCCAGCCTTATGGACCATTAATTTGTTCTAAAGTTTCTCAATCCCCTCTCTTGTAATAACAACCTCCTCCATTTGCCCTCGATAGTCATTTCCTGAAACTGGTGAATAATCATCTCTACTATAACTGCCCTCTCATTAGTTGGCATGGTCATAACCTGCTCTAACCCAGTACAACACAGCTGCTCCATGAAGGAATTAAGTGCACCTGAAAGAGCAGAATTTCCAAATGATTGCATGCTGCCCCACTTCACTGCTGGAAGATTGAATTCCCCACCTAGAATAACTGTTGGGACCATCCTCCTATGATTGAGGATCTCCAAAGAATGTTCCAATCTAAACAATGGATTTGAATCAATTCCTGGTGGAAGGTAGAAGGCAAGGACATACGAAGTGTGTGAGAAAATAATGAGATTTTTTACTGAGCAAACTTTTTATTTTTTTATAACATCAATATTACCTCCTTGAAAGTAGTTCCCTCCAGCAGCTGTACACTGGTTGAATCATTGTTCCAACTCTTGGGAGCAGGGATGGAAGGCTTCAACTGGTTGGGCTTTTAAACAGTCAGTCACAGTCTTTTAAACATTCTTCAGAGTTCCAAAAAGCCTCCGTGGTGCCAAAAGCGGATTGACAGTGACGAAGAATTCTACAGTCTTTTGATCACAGGTGATGAATCCTGGATATTTCAGTACAAGAAAATATTGGCACACTCCATCCTCTCCTTGACTGAAAAAATGTTGAATGAACAAATCAAAGTTGAAAATAATGCTGATTTGCTTTTTTGACAGTAGAGGTATCGTGCATTAAGAATTTGTTCCTACAGGACAAACTATCAATCAAGTGTTTTACCAAGGTGTCCTTGAAAGGCTCAGGAGAAGTGATTTGTGTGAGACCAGACATTGCAGACAAGTGGATGCTTCATCATGACATTGCTGCATGTAACATGGCTGTTTCCATCAGGGAATTTTTGTACTCAAAATGCATTGCTGTTGTTGCTCAACCTCCAATTCACCTGATTTGAGTCCTTGTGACTTTTTTGTTTTCCCAAAATTGAAGCATGTCTTAAAAGGGTGCCATTTTGGAACTATGGAAAACATTCAAAACACTCTGACTGACCAGTTAAATGCCCTACCAGTTGAAGGCTTCCATCACTGCTACCAAGAGTGGGGGAACAATTGCTCCACTGGTGTATAGCTGCCAAAGGGAACTACTTTGAAGGAGATAATATTGATGTTTGAAAAAAACAAAAACTTTGCTAAATAAAAAATCAGTCTCATTTCTAACACACCTCATATATATATATATATAATGTTTAGTTTGTCAAAGAAGAGGACCAAAGGAATGCACATTGCACGATTCAGAAACATTCGTAATCCGTTTTTGATCAACAATTTTTATGAGCTACTAAATACAACAATAACCAAGCTTGGACTGAAAAACAGACCAGAATGCATCTAGAATCTTGATGAATCGAGATTTCCCTTAGACCCAAATAATGCAGAAACAGTTTCACTAAATGGGGAAAAAATGTAAAAATTATTGCTGGAACTGGACGTCACAATATTACTGTTTTAGCTGCCTGCAATGCTGCAGGTATATATATATGCATATGTATAGGCATATATATGTATATATCTTTTTACACATATGTATGCATATTTTCAGGCAATGCACTGCCTCCATTGATTGTGTATGGTTCACAGGCATCAAACCTAAATTCAATTCCACCTGAGTGGATTGGGGATGAAGGAATTGCCATTCCAGACACATGGTATGGCTGAAGTAAAAACGGGTGGATGACTACAAACGTCTTTGAAGAGTGGTTTAAGGCATTTGAAGCAAGGATGCAAAACAGCTGCCCACTCTTGCTTCTTTTGGATGGGCACATTTCCCACTTGAGTATGCAGACACGACGTGCTGTGCTGCAAAGGCAGAAAATATAACCATTTTGAAATTTCCATCTCACACAACATCAAAACTTCAACCACTTGATATAACAGTTTTTGGTCCACTGAAGGTATATTGGACACAACAGATGAATAGCTGGATTACTTCTATGGGCATACCTATGAGAGAAATGACGAAAAAACAATTCGTCAACAATTTAGCTCAGATTTGTTTCCAAGGGTTTTCTAAAAATCGTTCAGGCTGGGTTTGAAGCTGTTGGAATTTATCCTTTTAACCAAGCCAAATATGACCGTTCGATATTCGACCCAATTCTAAATGAAAAGTATGAAAAGTGGATAGAGTTTGGAGTGGCGAGTTGCATTGCTAACACCAGTTCTCGTCTGATCACTGAAGTTAAGCAATGCAAGCCCAGTTAGTACTGACATGGGTGGTCCCTTGGGAAAGCTGGGTACTGCTAATACCCAATAATTGTCGCATTGGTGTAGTGTCTGTGCAGTCTATGCACTAGAACTATCCAGTGGATGGGTCTCTAATGATGTTGTAGTTGACGGGACCTCAAACACCAACAAACAAACGAATTGATAGAGTTGGGAAGACCAGAAGAAATGGAAGACATGGAAGAAATTGGTGATGATCAACATCCAGTTTGTTTGAAACCATCTGAATATCCACAACCCCCGCCACCTACTGGCCCAGATGGTGAAGCCAGGCATGGAAAATGGATTTGGGTCGATGAAGATGATTGCCAAGAATCCTCAACTCGCAGCCAGTCAGAAAGTGCTAGTTTTCTGGATATTGTTGCCAGCCGTATGAATAAAATTCCAATGTCTAGCAAACAATGTAGAAAGCGGATTGACATGAATGCCTCTGTTATCACCCAGGAACAAGTGGATGATGAAATTAAAAAGGCACCTGCACCAAACAAAACAAAATCTGGTAGAAAAAACATCCCAAGACAATTGATTCAAAGTTTGTCTAGTGATGATGGTGAGATATTGCTAGATGAGGATGATATGAAAGATGAATCAGAAACAGAAGAGGGGGAAAGTTTTAATTTTGACATGAAAAAAAGGCTCGGACGAAGTAATTAAATGCATTAATGAAGTGTCAGTGATTTTGAATGACAACAATTGTGACAAGGTTTATAAAGGCAAATTATTTGCTGTACATTTTGATCATCCCAAGAAGTTTTACATTGGTCACTTGGCAGCAACGTTTGTCATGATGAAGATCAAGAAGTTATGGAAGTCTCGTTCTATTTTTTAGATTTCCGTTCTAATGGCAGATACGTGTTACAGGGCAATGCAACGATGGAAGTTGTGCCAGCTTGTGATGTGTTTTATGGCCCAATTGATTATGAACCCACTGCTGGCCATGGTTTTGATCTATCTCAAGAGACCTGTAACAAGCTGCAGCCATTGTGGATAGCATTTTGCCATCATTTCCGTCTTTGTTTGCTTCTTCTGCGAAATAAAGTTGTGACAACATACTGAGCTTCACACTTTTACTTTCCAGCTACATAAAAAAACTGCCTCTTGCATACTTAACAGGTGGACAGGGTCCCTGAAAGCCTCCCTGAGACAACTGTGGACCTCAACCAGTTAATCCCATTAATGATGTTCCCCAAAACCACTGAAAACTATATGAAATAATAGAATAATTTCACATTTTACATTTTTTATCTACAAAACCACCCTCTAACATCATGAGCAGCTTATAGGCATTGGACACACCTGTCCTTGTCTTATCACAGAAGTTAAGCAATACAACCCCAATTAGTACTGACGTGGGTGACCACTTGGGAAAACTGGGTACTGCTAATACCCAAGAATAGCTGCATTAGTGTAGTGTCTGTGCAGTCTCCACATTAGAACTAAGCAGTGGACGGGGCTCTAATGACTACTTGAAGGGCTGCAAAACATATACCCCCTAGAAGTCACCAGACCTGTAGGAGCCAAGATATGCATGCATTTAAGCAACATTTTGTCTTTATGTCAAGTGTTGAGCGAAATTTGGACTGATTTTTTTTTAGCTCCGAATTGCATTTTGCTGTTTTTTTTTAAAAACGCACTATATTGCTATCTTCTAGAAAATGAAAGCGCATTGAAAAACGAATTCAACGGCAAGAGATGAGCCATGGGAAGGACTATAGAATGGCCACATTAGTTGTTAGATTGGATAAGCAAAAAAAAAGTGGCGGGGCTAAAACACAAAAATGGTTTTTTTTAGAGGCCACGTCTATAATAGTTGTTTTTCTATTATTTTCTAGACAGTTGATGGCTAAAGAAGATTGGAAGAAGCTTGGATTTGATGATATTCAACAATTGCAATCTAACATTAAGTAAGGAAAATGAGTGAGGAAAGGAAGCAATCCAGTGATAAAAATGACGAGGACAAAGACTCAAACCAAAATCCCATATTAAATGTTATTGTTTCACATCAAAAAGCAATGGAATTCATTGATAATGCTATGACTACGTTAGTAAACGATGACCCAATAATGAAGAATATTCCAGTTCCGCTAACGTTGGAAGAAGTTAATTCACTAATTGCTCTAGAGCAAGGACAAGCGATGACAATCCATGTTCGACGAGGAGACGGTGAACTAATGCCTATAATTGTAGAGCAGAATGCTGTTGTTCTAGATCTTAAACGTGCACTCCGACGTTATGTGACTCTAAAGCAGGTGAGGTTCCTCCCTTTTTATCTGTAACGTGATTTAATGTCTAAATTTTGAATCGACACTTATTAATATCTCTGAAGCCTTTTTTTAGTCATTTTATTTGACGATTGAGCTTTGCTATTTGGCTTCTTTTTAAATGTAGGCAATTTATGAAGCCAAAAAACATTTTTTGGTTAATGTATGGAACCAGGGTATGGATTGGTGGCTTCCACATGAAGGTTGGGGTATGGAAGGTTCAACACCAAAGCTAGGTTGACATGGTCAAAGTACACTTGGATAGTTACCTGGACCAAGTTCTCTTGTACTAGTGCATTTGGTCCAAGTTGGTTTTCACGGCAAGTGACTTGGACAGTGAGCTGAAGGAAAGAAAGATGGCGGATTTGGCTTTGAAAGGTGTAGTAGTGGCAGATATACCTGGCATATCACCATCCTATCCTTATCCCGCCTGAGGCAGGGTCGGGTCTATGGGTTCTGGCCCTTAACTTTCGCCTCATTCCTGACTGTCACCTCTTGACACCCTGCTTATATACCACAGCATTCGGATGTCGGCTACTTACATTCTATTTACGTGGCTCTTCCTCACAACCCAACACTCTAATCCATATAGCATAGTGGGCATAACCACTGCCCTGTTAAACTTCCCTTTCAATTTGATTGGGACCCTCCTATTACACAGGACAGGGTTGGCGTAATGGGTGTGCGAACAGTGCGACGGCACAGGGCCCTGCACATTCGGATTAATGAACCTATTGATAGAAGGGCCACACTTCATGTTTTTACAGGGCCCCGCATAATTAGTTTGCACAGGGCCCCACAAAATATAGCGCCTGCCCTGCACACGACTCCACTCACCCTCACTAAAATCAGGGATCTCATTTTCCACTCACCCTCGCCAAATCCAGTTATTCACAATCCATTCAATTGCAGCATATTTTACATCTTTGTTTTTGGAGTTTGGGCAGCTTTCTATTCCACAACACTTCCTCAGCGGTATATAATTCCATAAATTATAGTCGTGGCCTCTAACAAAAAAAACCCACTTTTCACTTTTAGCCCCATATCTTTCTGTAAGTGTCCATTTACCAAAGTTTTTTGTGTTCTTTTATCATGGCTATATGTTGTGCAGATATTTCAGTACTTTCAACTATTCATTGGTCATTCATTTTTTGGTATTTTTCAAAAAAGTGAAACTTGAATAAAAACGCAATGTTCATAAAAAAAAAACCCCATGATCCCTAAAACATCCCATGTCTCTTAAGTTAGTTTTTTTTTAAAGTTTTAAACGCAGTTAACATGTTTTTCTTATTAATTAACATGAATCTTGAAATGACTACTACTGGTTTTCAAGAAAACTTTCAGCTTAAACGAAAAATTTTTTCACACAACATCAAAGTTGCATTAGACACAAGTTATTATAAATGCATTAACGCGCATGTGCCATAACGCCCAGATGGATAACATCTCCTTGTACACATTAGGTTCAATTGAAATCACATATGAAGCTGCAAGTTCATTGGAATTGCATCATAGAAAATGTTCTCTGCAGGAACAAATTCCATAGGGATGCTGGACGACCATCTCCTCGAAAGTCTAAAAATCTGAATGATGCCTGGGGAAGTGGCTCATAAACTTGGCTAGTAAACTTGGATTTGTCTTGGCCATCCAAGTTTTTTTTGGCCAAGTGTATATATGGTCCAAGTGACGCATGAACAGCGTCCAAGTGAACATTATCCAAGTGTACTTGGACCGTGTCAATCTAGCTTTATGCTAGGTTCATATGCATTACAAAATGCATTGCAATGTGCATGAAGTTTGGTAATAGTCAATTCTGGTTAATCGGACCACATCGGGACGCGATCGCCTTGGTCCTAATAACTGGCCAGTCCAATTACACAAACATGTCCTATGTTGTAAGACGGGATGTGCTATATGTAGCATACAGTTAATGTACAGGTAAATTATGTACAGTATGTACTAATTGCCTTCACGTATCTTTTTTTTTTTTTTTTTTTGTAAGTTCCTCCTCATCCTTTACATTTTCCCAATTCTTCTCGCAGCTTATTCTCTTGTTTTATCAAGCACGAAGTCGTAGTCTTGGCTAACCTGGTAATTTTCACCAATTGATGCTGACTAGTGTTGTGGGATTGTTGATTGATCTTATCCAGGAAACCAATTATTTTCAGCTAACGTTAAGTCTCGTCATTGGCATTTTTGCAGGGGAGACAGGGCACACGCAGAGTTCACTGCATTATTCCTTGCAGGTGATGCCAGACACTCTTGTTTATTTCCTCAAAACCACGGAGATGCAGTGGGACCAATAACCTTGCTGGCAGCTACTGGTTTAGGAAGGAAAGTGGTGGGTGTACTCACCCCCCATTGGTTTTGCTCTTGTCATGAACTTTTTGGACTTCCTAACCATGATAAAAGCATTAATTCTGCTGGGGAGTGAGGCTACAGATCCTTCCATATGTCGCTGACCCCCTAAACATGTGCATCCGCTATACATCGCTCTCACGTTTTTTTTTGGGGGGGGGGGGGGGGTCGAATAAACGGAATTTTGGTCCAAATAAGCGAATAATATTAGGCTCATATACACACGATTTGTTTTGGTTATTTGGAATTCAGACCGAATAAGCAGGTGGTATGATTATCTGGTGGTCCAATTAACCAGATTTTACTATTTGGGGTGCAGAAGTTGTTAAAATTTACCAGACTTTATTAGTCATGAATTAAACCCCAGAGCTTTAATGGAGTGCAGAAATGACGTTTTAGTGCTACAATTTTCTTATAGTTTGTTGTTTTCCTTATGTAGGCCAGAGCAAATAATACAACACATCTCAGTTGGCGATATATTTGGAAGACATACTGGCTTTACTTTGCTGGTCATCGTCTCGACATTGACCACAAGAAATTGAAGGACTATGGGATTCGAAATTGGGATGAAGTCGTTTTTGTTAAACGGCTGAAAGACTAATATTTGTTGAAGATTAGTTGATTATTTTGATTACAGGTAACAACACCCATTAAAGCAACCAATTTACTGTAAATGGAATGACTGTTACACTGCTGTGAACTGCTTTACCCATGATCACCATAATTTTGAAGAAAATAAACGACAAATTAGAAGTTGTATCTTAGCAATGTTTGCAACTCCTAACCCTTTTCCTGCCTACGTCAGAGCCACGTACCCATCTTGTCCTGAAGGTGTGATATATTGGTGATATATTGGACAGTGTTTTTTTTCAGCAGCTGGCTTCCAACAAAAGCCGCAATGTCTAAGTTTATTTATCCTCGGTCTACTGTTTGTTGGGGTATTCCACTGGCGCCAAGGGTCGAGCTCCTTTGCATGGAAATTTCTACTCGTCTACCTTTGCGTGGTCGAGAGGGTTCTTTTACGTGCAGATGTCATCATCCACTATACGGGACCTCGGCATTATTTCTCATCTGAAGTAAGCCGCACTCTGGACCTCTCTAATTGTAATTTAATTCACTGGCAATTCCCACTTTCTGCGCCAGTCATATATCTTGTTTAGCTCCTGTTGCAGTTTGATGCAGGAAAATAACCCTTCTTCCACCTTCCTTGCAATGCTTGTGTCATCTGCAAATAACTCCACAAAAGGTTAAATGCGAAGCCATATACAATTGACATAAAGTATAGACGAAGATATAGAGTAACTCTCGCCCTAAAGATGCCAACGACTGGGATCCCTGTTTTCAAACCTGGAACTGCTGATGCAGTAAATCGAACACGCTACCTATTGCGCCACCGAGGCGGTTGTTTCATAAGAGTGTTTGACATTTAAAATATCCACTGGGCGTTTTTGCACTTCGATGCACACACTCCATTTGTGAATTGCAGTGGTTATTGCTTGGAATCGAACAGCTGTATTCCGTTGGACACAACAGTTCTCGTCTGATCACTGAAGTTCAGCAATGGTACCTCAGCTACTACAGTACTAGCAGGGAGCGGCGAGTTGCGTTGGACACACTAGTTCTCGTCTGATCACTGAAGTTAAGCAACGCAAGCCCAGTTAGTACTGACATGGGTGGTCGCTCGGGAAAGCTGGGTACTGCTAATACCCAATAATCGTCGCATTAGTGTAGTGTCTGTGCAGTATATGCATTAGAACTATACACTGGACGGGTCTCTAATGACCTCGTAGTTGACGGGACCTTAAACTCCAACAAACAACAGTACTAGCATTGGTGATCTCAACGTTCATTAGAACTATGCAATGGAGAGGGCTCTAATGGCGATTTCGTTGTAGGGCCCTCTTAACAAAATGCACATTTTCATTGTCAGCATTTTTATATTTCATTGAGAAATGTGGTGATTGCTCTTTGACCAATGTCTTGTTCATTGAAATTCATAGTTTTGAACATAGTATTGTATGTAATTGACTTGGGACAAGGAATTTGCGTCAACTGTTGCAATGCCATTCCAAATTCACATAGTTCCTCATTCATTTACCATCATTTTGCATGCGTTGCAGTTCAAAATTATGTGTCGCAAAGTAATAATTAATAAATCATCATCATACCCTCATCCACCTGTGACAGGCTCAGCGTTGCAGGTTGTGTCCTCCACTCCCACCTGCCTCCCTTTAGATCACCATCATTTTGTGCAGCCTGCTCCCACATCTGCTTTGCTCTTCCTTTGTCGTGGGTGCTTCCAAAAACCTGTATTCCCATAATGGTCTGAAACAGCTCCTCCTCCCCTCCTCTCTTTAAATGCTCATTCATGCCCTGACTTCCTGTTGTTGAAGGAGGTGATGGAATCTCATCCACTTGTCCCTGATTGACACACTGTACAACTGTCTACTCACTGGCTCCAGTGGACTGATTCAGTACAGTGTAATCTTGGTTTTTGGGTGTGGCCAAGCGGTCACCCATGCCAGTACTAGCTGGGGTTGCATTGCTTAACTTCAGTGATCAGACAAGAACCTGCGTGTCCAACACAATAAGCCGTTTATACAGCGTGGTGAAGATAAGGTACCCCCCCCCCCCTTAATTTTTGTACCCTAGGCAGATATGTCAATTGTGATGAATCCAATGAATAGGAAGTTGCGGGTGACCTATCCCATGGTGCATTTGTCTTCATCCCAAATGTGCAAATTAGGACCCATCCAAATTTTATCTTAAAGACTGCAACAAATACACAAAAAATTCCAGTTGGAGACTTGTGCAGCATGGAATTCCGAACAAAAAAAAATTTCCAAAATGCGATTCTCCATTCCAGGTATGTTTCTTCACTGTCCCCTTCATTAGTAATTCTATCATTTAGCAGCTTATGGCCACTTTCTTTCTTGAATTCCTCATTGGGTAGTGCCCAGCTGTCATGGAGCTCTGCCCTGTGCTGTTTCCTAACCATGAAAAAGTCTATTTGGGACCTCCCTTGTGGTGACTGGAAAGTGATTAGGTGCTTTCCCTCTTCTTGAACCATGTATTGGCTAGTGCAAGGCCATGTGCTCTTGCTGTGTCGAGGACCTTCAGCCGCTCAAGTTTAGTCATCCCATACCCACATACCCCATGTACATTCTCATATCCCAGACCCTCATTACCCATGTGTGCATTAAAGTCCCCCCCCTAAAAATCAGTCCCTCATTTCTGCTGCCCTGTCTCATTGTGCTGTCTACTGACTGCACCATCTCATCAAAATCACCCAAAATGATGTTTTTTATGGTGTCACCCAGGCCTGCTTGGGGGGCTTCTACACATATGAAGTGGAGCCCTATACCCTTCCAAACTACAGTAACTAACATTAACCCACTCCTAATTCTCCTAACAGAAGTGTTCCCCTGCTGCAAATCACTACTTAAAATAATAGCCACCCATTCTTTCCATATCCCTCTCCTAGGGCCCTTGACCTATTACCCTTCCATTTCGTCTCCTGGAGGAGTACAATGCTGATCTTCCTATGCTTTTGGGTTGTGACTAGTTCCCCAGTTTCCCATGAGAGGGTCCCCATATTCCACATCCTAAGTCTCAGTCTAGCCCCCCCCCCATTTGGTATGACAGCTCTGACTGGAGACACCAGTCAGACGTCCAGAACCCACAGCAATAGTGCCTGGGCTACCTGTGAGGGGGGTGCCATCCAACCCCACAGGAGACACTCATTAATTGTGTCATTGCTGAGTCAGTGGAGGTCTCACACTCACCTGACAAATCACCACCCACACCAGACCAAAAACAAGCAGCTCTAGCACTGCATGTCCCCAGCTGGCGACAAAACCAATAACACCAACAACAATAACAATAATGATATTAACTTTTATAAATAATCAATCAAATAATTAAATCTTGCCAGAGTGAGTTGGCCCTTCAATGCAGCATTCATTAGAACCCATAGACCAGACCCTGCCTCAGGCAGGAAAAGGATGAGATGATGATGATGATTTGAACTTATCTAAAAGTTCAGCAGAAGTTCTTGGTTCTAGGTTAAAATCAAACAAACCTTTTGGCACCAGGGTCATTTTTCTTATGGTACAACCCCACAGAAGAAGAGCTACTGCCATTCTTTGCTGAGAACCACTCAGTAGTGCTTTGTGTGATATTGCTGTCCATGTGAAATATTTTGAAATCCAATTTGCTGCTTCCGAGTGGAGGCTCTGCATATATGAGTCAGTAAATATTGCACAAAAAGCATGGTATGTAGAAAAGTGCAGATGGGTCTGAAATGGAGAATCAGGTGTGGCCTAATGATGCATTTGTGTTCCTCTTGCAAGATGCCATTACTTGTCTGGCAGGGAGTGAGAAAAGAACAATATCCAAGCACCAGCTGCATCCAATCATTTCGTTTTTGAGAGTGACATGGAATCAAGGCATCCAAAGCTGAGCAGCATGTGTTGTGCGTTTTTTGACAGTGGAAGGTGTAGGAGGCATGAAATTTATAGAAGAATGGAAAGGATCTATGGGGGTACTGTATGTCATGGACAAGAGTTCAGGTGTTGAACAAATGCTTTCACAAAGGATGCATGTCACTCAGTGATGACCCTCAGAGTGGAGCAGCGAATTGTGTCACAAATCATGTTGCAAAAGTGGATGAGCTCATAAAGAAAGACCGTCATCTAACAGTAGATGACATTACTGTATCAGTGGGGCTTAGCCGTGGTACAGTTCACGGAATCATCAAGGACAGGTTGAAGCTCCTTATAGTGTGTGCACAATGGGTCCCATATCATTTGACACGAGAAGAAGAGAGCTGTCACATGGCCATGTCTCTGCAAGCATTGCAGCATTACAATGATGATGGGGACTAATTTTTTCAGCAATTGTGACTGGTGATGAAACTTGGTGCCACCACTTTCAGTCTGAGTCAAAATAGCAAAGTCTTCAGTAGAAGCACACAGATTCCCCTTGACCAAAAAAAAAAAAAAATTCAAGACCCTCCACACTAGTGCCAGCAAGGTACTACTTTCATAAGAGACTGCTCCTTGCTGATTTCCTAGACCATGGAGCTATGGTCAATGCTCAGCAGTATTGTGAAACTTTATTGAAGCTCCGGAATGCAATAAAATCTAAACGCCCTAGTGAACTTTCTCATGGTGTCATCCTTTTGCAACACAATGCTAGACGACACACAGCCAACACAACAAGGGAATGTCTGCAGGAGTTCAAGTGGGAAGTTCTAAGTCACTCCCTTATAGTCCCGATGTGTCCCCATGTGACTTCCTCATCTTTGGTGAACTCAAAAAAGCATGGTGGGGACACCAATTTAAACGGACAATGAAGTCAAGGAGTGCATGCACAATTGGGGCAAACAGGCACAATTGGTTCAGACAGGCTACGATTGTTTGTTTGTTTGTTGGAGTTTAAGGTCCCGTCAACTACGAGGTCATTAGAGACCCGTCCACTATGTAGGTCTGATGCATATACTGCACAGACACTACACTAATGCGACGATTAGTGGGTATTAGCAGTACCCAGCTTTCCCGAGCGACCACCCATGTCAGTACTAACTGGGCTTGCGTTGCTTAACTTCAGTGATCAGACGAGAACTGGTGTGTCCAACGCAACTCGCCGCTCCGACAGGCTATGAGCATGGTGTTATGTGACTAGTGTCACACTGGGATACATGCCTAAACACCTATGGACAATACTTTTGAGTTTTATTAAATAGCACTTCTCAGCATCATTTTTTATGTCTTTATGATGTTATCTGATTTCAAATCTGGAATTATTTTTCTTCCATCACATGTAGATTTCCAACAAATATGCTGTTATGGTGCACTGAGATATGTTATATTTCAAAATTATTGTTTGGCATCTAAGTTTACTGCAGGTAGAAGGCCAAATTTGTGGGTTTAAATCGAAGAATGAAATGGTTGAGAAATAAACATCCCAATATATTGAATGAAGTTGGGTGATGAAATGGCATTTGGCACCAGAATGAAGTAATTGGGCCGAAATAACTCATCTTTTTTGCGAAGTTGACAATTGCATATATTGTAGGTCTTGACCAGCAGCTAGGTTCAAAGGGGAATATCTAATTGTGAAAGGGTACTAAGATACAATAAAAATGTTATCAGAATGCCCTATTCTTAATGTATTCAGCAATGACCTTTCCTTTATCCCATTTGTTTTTCCAACCCAAAGGGGTGAAGGACTAGGTCACAACAATTTCAATGGTTACACGGTCCAATTTGGGTAGGCTACAAAACTGTTATTGGCAAACAGACAATTTTGTTTCTCATTGTGTACATTTATTTGCTCAAAATGTAGATGTGCCCTGCATACAGCAGTCAAAGCAAAAGGGGTGAAACAGATTTCATTATGCTTTCCAGAGGGGGTGATGTGACATAGTTGTGCAGGATGTTAAAACACATTGCCGAATGTGTGGATTCTCTAGAATGGGACTTTTTCTAAGTTTTCATTGTACAGTAGAACTCCATTTTTCCGAACTCCGACTATCCGAATCGCTGATTATCCGAATTGCTTTCAGAATTTCAGAAAAAAAATTAAGAGGGAACGCACTGCGATTTGGTTGCCCGAAAACGGATAGGGGCCTACTGACAGTCAAACAGCTTACTTTGACAAAGATGTTCAGCAAGCAATGACTTTCATTTACAGTATGGTACATGTACATACTGTACTAATGTAGAACCCTTTTAAGTATGCTTAATATGTAAAAGTGTTGTCTTTTCATTTAATTAATTAAAAGCTCTTTTCATTTAAAAATAGTTTTTTCTCCCATTTTCAACATACAACAGTGATAAATTAAATTAGACCCTTTTTTCGGAAAAAATCCAATTATCCGAAGTTTTGTTTATTACCCGAATGGAGTCCGGTCCCGATTGATTCGGATAATTGGAGTTCTACTGTACCAGTATTGTTAGTGTAGTGCATTAGACCTGGAAAAATGAGTGCTAAACATACATGTGTGAAAAATCCAAACATATCTGTGGCTGTTATGTTACCCTAAAACAGAGGCAAGACATAAACTTTGTAAAGAATGTACAATTTTCTTACTTTGGTGTGAGATGCATTGTGCTCCACATAAAGGTGCCAAACTTGTTTAGAGGGACTGAAACTGTGGGTTACCAGAAGAATGAGAGCAATGCCCTTTGAAGTGCCAATGGTGTGGAGAGAGCCACAGAATCATGTGGATGACTGCTACTTTTCCATGGTTAAAGTTCAGGGCTACAGTGCAAAAAATAAGAAAGGCATTGTTATCTCAACATTCCATCAGCTATTCGGCCTGTCCCATATGGAGATGGCATTCCAATTCCTTCTCATCCAGATGTTTTGAGGAATGTTGCTGTAGAAACTGAACATGATGTATGTTCAGTATGTAACACAAAATATGTTTGGAAGACAAAGATTACTCATATGAACCTTGTATACCAGAATATGCTCCACTGCTATTCACACAGGCAGAACTAAACAACTTGGTGAGAGATTTGAACTTATCTAAAAGTGCAGCAGAAGTTCTTTGTTCTAGACAAAAATCAAAAAACCTTTTTGCACCAGGGACATTCTTTTCCTGGTAGAAGAAGAGTTACTGCCATTCTTCACTCAGGAACAATCAATAGTGTTTTGCTGTGACATTCCTGGCCACATGAAATATTTTGAAATCCAATTTGCTGCTTCTGAGTGGAGGCTCTGCATTGACTCCTCCAAAAGGAGTTTAAAGTCAATACTTCTTCATAATGGGAGTACGAAGTTTATTCTGTCCAGCTAAGAGAGTCTTTTAAAAGTGTGAAAAAGTTGTTGATGAAAATTAAAAATGAGGAGCACAACTGGCATGTATGCCGAGCTTTCAAAATGATTGGCATGCATGGTCAGCAAGCAAGCTCAACATAAGATAAGCACTGGGTGGAGAAATCCTGGCCAAAAAGAAAGCATCTCATGCCAGGGTCAAAAAAATATTTTTATCAAGCCATTGATTGAGCCCACAAAGGTATTACTTCCACCTTTACATATTAAACTTCGACCGATGAAACAGTTTTTCAAAGCATTGCCCACAGATGGAACCTGCTTTCATATCTTGCGAAGAAGTTTGCAAACCTCCCAACAGAAAAAATTAAAGCCGGAATTTTTGTGGGTTCTCAAATTCACAAACTCATAAGAGACCCACAATTTGAGGATTCTATGAATAGAACTGAAAAACAGGTGTGGATTAGCTTTAAGTCTGTTGTTCAAGGCTTCTTGGGAAACAAGAAGGACAAAATTACCAATACATAGTGGAAACCATGCTGGAAAAGTACAAGAAACTTGGGTGCAATATGAGTGTTAAATTGCACTTTCTACACTCCCATTTGCAATATTTCCCAAACAACCTTGGAGATTTTAGTGAGGAGCATGGTGAAATATTACACCAAGATATTAAAGAGATGGAACAGTGGTACCAGGGAAGGTGGAATACTAACATGATGGTGGACTACTTGTAGAATAAAAAAAATTCCAAATCCTCAGGAAATTAAAAACGTGCATGATATTTCCCACAGTGTGTATAATAATAAAAATAAAGAAAAAGATAATACTTCAACCCAGAGAAGTGGTGATATTTTGGAAGGGATGATTCATAAAAATATTATGCATGAGGATTTGGAAAATGCTTGTTGTGAAAAATCCATTCAGGTGCAAGCATCAACTTTACAGATATCTGAAATAATCTATTCAGAAAGTGGAAGTGACTGTATCCCAGAGTAGTGACGTGAGGAATTAGTCTTACAAACCTGTGAAAATGTGAAAGGAACTCAAAGTCAGGTGATTGTTCAGGGAATTGAGCAATTCAGTCCTGGAGAACAAAGCCTCAGGAAAGAATTGATTATAGAATAGTTAATGAAACTGGGCAAAGGATTCCTCTCATCAGTAACCTCTTGGGAAAAATAATCGAAGAGGGATCTGATGGAGAAGGAAGGAAAATTAGTGATGCATCAAAAGAAAAAAGGAATGTTGAGACAGCAGGTGTAAAAGGGAATGTGGCTGTTCCACAGATAAACGATTTCTTGGAGATATGCAATGCTGTTCAGTAACAAGAAGTAAAAGGTTGCTATACTTGTTTAACACCTGTGGGTATTATACTTAACAGCTCTCAGTTCATATGAATGAGGCATGACCCAAGTAGAAATTTGCAATGTTATTTACTCCAACTATAGATTTAGAAACCATGGAGAGAGAAGTTCAATTACATTTCAAGGTAAACATGAAATGCATCAGAGAAATATTATGCCAAAAAATGTAAAAATGTAGATTTATGTCTCTCTGATCCCATAAATAAATTACCATATTTATTCCAAAAAAAGCCACCCTCTAATAAGTGCCACATCATCAGCATGAAATAAACAATAGATGCCATCCTCCAACAATTGCCACTGCCCTTCCTCATCATCATCATACTCTTATCCCACCTGCAGCAGGGTTGGGTATGCAGGTTCTAGCCTACCACTAGTCCCTGTCCACCCCACACACTGCCATATCCTGATGGACAACCTGTTTCCACGTCTGTTTCAGTCTCCCCCTGCCCTTGGTGCTTCTGACCACCTGCATTCCTGAAATGGACCCAATGAGCTCGTCCTCCCCTCTTCTCATTTCGTGTTCATAATATTATTATTTGCCCATTTTTGGCAATGCCCACCACCCCAGGCTACCTCAGCTACTTGCATTGCATTGATGTGGCTCTTCCTCACTACCCAACACTGATCAATACAGCATAGGTTGCCTAACCAACACCCCATAAAACATCCCATTCAACTAAATGGGGGGCCTCCTATCACACAGGACACCAGTTGCCCATCTCCACTTCAACCATCCACCATTGATTCTATGGGTCACATCTATTGCTGTGGAACGTTGATCCTATGTACTTGACCTCTTACACCTTCTTCACCAGTTCACCCCTAGAAAATATATCACTGTATTTTACCATCCATTACGTCTATGGATTGGTGCAACATGCCACACAGCCAATGAAACATTGGAAGTTATCCGTAAAGCATTTGGGAACTGCATAATTTCCAAACGTGCTGATCTTGAATGGCCACCTCACTCACCGGACTTAACAGTACCAGACTTTTACTTGTGAGGTTATTTGAAGGCGAGAGTGTACACAGACCAAAAAGAAGCTTGGAAGAATTAAAAGATAAACTTCGTGATGAAATATCCAGGATTCTACCTGAAGTTACAAAAAGTGTGTTTAAAAACTGGGTGAAACAGCTTGAGTCTTGTGTAGCTGCAAATGGTCATCACTTGTCCGTAATATTTCATAAGTAAAATTGATTAAATTTTGTACGTTGTGTGAATTTTTGAGCTTCTTTTAGTGATGAGTTTGCGAGTAATTCACATTTGAAATCGTCACTTCGTCAAATCGTCTTTTGAAACACCCTATATATTGTAATCGAATGCATCACATTCTTCTTTATTACCTCGTATTTTTTGTCTTCCTCACTAAAAATAAGGAGCTAACTCTTACTTCCTTTTAACAAGAATTCTTTTATGTTAAAAGCATTCTTGAAGGGGGATTGCCCACTGCACTACACCAAAATTGTCAACTGCACTACATTGAAAAGGAGGACAATCATTAGCATTGAAGAAAAAGGAAATTCAGTTAAATTTTGGAAATGAAGAAAAAACAAGAAGGATCATCCCAAATTTATAACCAATCCCCTCTTTATAGTATCTAATAAAATTGAATCTGTTTTTTTTTCTAGAAATGAGGACTTTATTATAGCAAAAATCTTTATAACAGCGAAAACTTTATATCAGGAAAAACTTTGAGACAGCAAAAAAAAAAGCAAAAATGTCCAAGAAAAACTACCAAATTTAAACTACCAATCAGAAGTTAATCAAAGGACTAGTCAGGCCCTTAATGGAACTGCCTTATTCAAGATTATTTCTTTTGAACAGCCAATCAGAAGATGACAAGGCAAGGTCCTCTCCTTCAACCCAGAAAGAAATAAAAGGAGATGTGAGACGCTCTGGAGGCAGGAAGATGGAGAGGAAAATGAAGAGCAGCCTCATTGGAGAGCCTCGGATGACAAGCACCACGTCTGCTGGTGATGACCTCTAAAGGATGACAGACTTCAAAGTCACTAAGGATGACAGCTTAAGGATGGCAACAAGCCCAAACTGATGATTATAAAAAAGATACAGAAAGGAATACCAACAAACATTTTTTAAAAGAAACTTTTATTGTAATAGCAGTTTATCATTTGGATGGACCTGTTATTCCCTCTAATTTAAATTATCAATTGTGTAAGGTTAAATTAGTTTTGTACTGACCCTAATATTTTCCCCATATGACATTTTGTAACTATGAAACATAAAAGAGTTCTTTTGACTATATTAACTGGATACATTATATAAAGTCCACATTGGCAAAGGAACCTCGGGAAGGGACCAGACTTGATGAAATGAGAAAACAAGAAAAGAAAACTAAAAGAAGAAAGGAATAACAGATGACAGTAGTCATTGCATACATCATGCATTTTTGCACTTACACTTATTCTAATTTGTTTTGAATCTTTCGTTTCTATTCTGGCATTCTATAATTTTAAATGAGCACTTGAGTGGCACAGCACTGCACTTCACTTCACAATGCATCAAAATATACTCGATAAAATATTGCTTTAGCGTTGGATTGGAGTTGATTCCCAGTCGGACCCTTGCTATTGTGCAGTTTGTCGTCCACCTAGATGACTGCAATGCAACTTGCTATCAACTGCTTGTTCTGCAGCAAAGAACACTTTATTTTTCAAAGGGCCTTAAATAACGACATTTTCAACACACTTGTCTAACTTCTCATTTTCATTACATTCGATAATATTTTTTTGATAATCATTTTAAATAGTCTTTGTTTTTGATATTTTAAATATATTATAATGTGCAGTCTTGATCAGGTGTTATGCACAAAACTAGTGGAAGCAGTTGAGACGCTCTCATGGGCCGAACTGCACGGTTTGCCATTGTGGACGAGGCTGACAAAAGAAGTTGCAAGACATTAGTTGCAAAAGAGTTGTGCCAGTAGATGAAGGGATGTGCAATGCAACTGTCATAAACGTGTTGGGTTGCAGTTGCATTGCGCTGGTGGATGATGAGCCTTACATCGCATCTCAATGGACTAAGGGCCACCCTACATGATCAGTTTAGTGTGTCAGTTCAGTGTGTTCACATCAATTTTATCAGTTTGGTTTGAAGGTTTGCATTGCCCACACATGATTAGTTTGGTGTGTGTCACATTTTTATGTTCCTTTTTGTTAAACGTCATTAAATGTCATTTGATTGTCTACATCAACCAGTAATTCTACCATTTCCTTTGTGTAATTTTTTTAAAGATGCACAGAACCTCTAAGAATGTGAAGAACTGATGTAAGCAAACCCCATACATGCTCACTTCTACCTGACATCACTCTGATGTGATAGAATATCTTCACACTGTCAGTTGAAATTTTCGTTTTGAGCTCATGCCTTGTTTTAAACACACACACGTCAGTTTGGTGCGTCACATCGATGTGAACTAAACAAACTGATCGTGTATGGTGGCCTTAATTCATACAGCAGTCGCATGACATGACTGCACTGCACAGCATGACAGAGTTCCTCCAGAAAGATATTTTTGTTTCACTGTCTTGCCATATAATGACCCAATGCACAACAGTCATTTTTAAAAACACATTTTAGAATAACAATATGGCGATGGATGAAGAAAAACTCATAATGACCATAGAATTGCTACCCAACTATCACAGTTCTGCAGTCAACGTGCAGTTAGAGAATCATTTTACTGTGCCACTCAAATGTGGTTTTACCTTTAATATTTCAAATCCATAGAATCTAGAAAGTCGGTTGTTCACTGGTTTTCATAGTGTGTATTTGTGTCATGTACTGGATGTGTTAATTTAACGTTCTTAACACTTTAGTATCTAGTGTTTATCAGAGGAATTTCCTTAAGGGATTATCTATATTAGTGATAACATAATCAAAAGTTAATAAACTCTAGTTGTTTTCTGTTATATTCAGAGATGCTACATAACATAAGCCTTGAACATTCTAGCAAGTCGTCGTGGAATCTTGAACATACCACCACACAGTCATTTCTCTGAAAGTTGATATCTGTTACATAGTGGTACTATGCAACTGTGATTAACAATGATTTTGTGTAAGCATGTTTATTTTTAATTGATAAATTAATTTGTGTATTTGAAACTACCTCACCTCCTACTGATACCAAAATGATTGTCAAACTAATGCCTATCATTTCGTTGAACACTGCAGATGTAGTCTTTACAGCTTTAACAGCAAATGGTCTACAGTCATCAACACACATTATAGGGAGCGAACCCACACTGATTGAAAGTGTGGGGTCTGCACTGAGGGAAACTTCACTAAGTAAAGTATTCCTGTATAATGCACAGAACAGAACACAGAACAACTCCTAACTCTTTTCCCCCATATATGGAGGGGTTGGGTACCCATCATGTCCCTCTGAATGGACACAAGCATGAGATATTGGATAGTGTTTTAAAGCAGCAAGGCTTCTGACTGAAGCTGAAAACGCCAATGCTTATATATCATTGATCAACTGTATGTTGAGGAACTCTACTGACGCCAGGGGGTAAGCTCCTACTGCTGGAAACTTTTTCATCATCTACCCATTGCATAGTAAAGAGGACTCCTTTACATGAAAATGCCAGCGTTCACCACATGTGACGTTAGTTTTACTTCTCATTGAAAGGAAGGTGCATTCAGGCCGTCTCTCACTGAAAACAAGCCAACCTACCTCAGTACAGTATTGAACTTAGAGCCCCTGATGCAATTACTGAGCATGGTATGTTTTCCTACTGTGCAAAATAGGAGGTGGGAAGAATATTTCTACAACCTCATTAATGCTAAATTGGGAATGGTGGACATTGAAAGGCATCCTACCACATCTGGGGTTGTCCGCAGGGTGCAGGATTAAGGAATAGTGAGGGCTCTTAGGGAGATGGAAGGACAAATTGGGGTAGGCCCAGATAAGAGACCCCTAAGGAACCCACCATAATAGAGTGTTTTCACTATCCAGAATGCTCAACTTCACCAGGACCTACCTTAACTGTCTTCATTAGCTAGATAATTTCATTATCCAAAGTTTCTTCAATATCAGTGTTGGACTGTATATCAAATTTTTTTTATTTGAGTATTTGGATGTTCTTCATCTACTACAAAAAATCACAGCCATAAAAGTTGTAATGAATTGTGAAAGTGAAAGATAAGCTATTTTTTTTACATCTGAACTTCTTCCTGCTTCAAAAACTTCCCTTATAGGTATCAAATATCACAACCCTGCTAGTGATCTGTACTTCTGAAATCTGTCCTCAAGCGAGTCAATTTGCATATTTTCTGGAAGAAAATAGGTAAATCCTAACTGGTGAATACAACATTTTGCCAACTCCTCCTATGAGTTGCATGTGTGGAAAGTGGCCATGAGTGGCCCTATTAAATGTGACATTGTTGCATTGATTGACGTTTCAGTTATTCAATCAGCTGATAAATTATCATCATCATCATCACACCCATATTCCGTCTGATGACGTCATTCGGGTCTACCCCTCCACTCCTACCTATCTCCCACCAGGTCCCCGTCCATCCTACACCTGCCACCTGCATTCCTGAAATGGACCTAACGAGCTCCTCGTCCCCTCTTCTCATTACATGTCCATACCATCTCAACCCCGGACTACATCTAATATACACATTCCTAATTCTATCAGCTCTTGATGCACCACTTATGTACTGCAGCATCAGTGGAGGATCAGTAGTGTTAGGAGCCTGTATGCAATAACTTAGTTGGCGCCCCTATCTCCCCCTCCCAAATGAAAAAAGGTGACTCTGCTCCTATCACTAGCTATGGTAGATGAGGAAGCTGGATCTAAGAAGCAAGTAGCGGACCCTGGGCGCCTGTGTGCATTGCACTCTGTGCCGGCGCGCCTTTGTGCAGCATTCACAGCTTGGCTACTTGCATTCTATTGGCATGACTCTTCCACACTGCCCAACACTCTCATCCATATAGCTGGCCTAACCATTGCCCTGTAAAAGTTCCCTTTCAGCTTGATTGGGACCCTCCTATCACATATGACTCTTCTTGCCTGTCTCCACTTCAATTATCCTTTATTGATTCTATGAATCACATCAGGCTCTATATGGCAGCAGCTTATTACGTTGGACACACCAGTTCTCCTCTGATCACTGAAGTTATGCAACGGAATCCCAGTTAGTACATGAGTGGCTGCCACACACATCTGACATGGGTGGTCACTTGGGATAACTGGGTACTGCTAAAACCCAAAAACCGTCACATTAGTGTAGTGTCTGTGCAGTCCCTGTATTATAACTACACAGTGGACGGGGCTCTGATGACCTTGTAGTTGAAGGGCCCTAAAACACCAACAAACGAAATTCTACCTCCCCATTGCTTTTCAACGTGATTTCTAATACTTTACCTCTCGCACCCTGTTTTTTACAATTGTTATATATTTTTTTGAATATCTGCAATTGACCAATTTTAAAGAAAAGTCGATTTTTGTACACTTTTTGAGTCGGTGCGAAATTTTTGTCCACCACTGTATGTATTGTTTAAAAATATTATGAAATATACAGGGTGATTTTAAAGGTCATGCTCAAAATGAAGGGTGAGGTGGGGGAGAAAAAAATATACAATATTTACTATGCAAAAGATTTGATTTGAGGCTTTAATTACAGAGTTACAAGCATTTGATAGTTACAGCCACACAATCAAACACAATTTAAAATCAACGTGTGGGCAGGTATTATTGGTGATCATTTAATTGGACCATATATTATGCCACCACATTTAAATGGGCACATCTACGTCATTCTCTTACAACAAACACTCCCAGAACTTTTAGAAGATATCCCGCTTGTGTTACGGCAGCAAATGTGGTTCCAACAGGATCGAGCTACTGCACATTATGCACATGACGTTTGAGTATTTCTTCACAACACATACCCAGGCAGATGGATTGGCAGAGGTGGTCAGTGGAATGGCCAGCCCGTTCTGATTTGTCACCACTCGATTATTTTTTGTGGGGTCATCTCAAAAGTCTGATGTATGAAACACCAGTGAATGATCCTGAAACACTTGTAGCCAGACTAGTAGCAGCGAGTGAGGAAATCAGAAATATACCAAATGTTTTTGCAAATGTGCATCAAAGTTTTATGACGTGATGTGCGGCGTGCATTGAGTGCAGTGGACATAATTTTGATCAGTTGTTGTAATGGAAATCTTTTGTTCAAATCCTGCAGTGATTGTTATTTCTTCAGTTTATTTAAATCAATCATTGAATTCCATTAATTAAAACAGTGTCCTTTATTATGGCAATGTTACCAGAATGTGTAATGTGCATTTGTATTTCAAAGAGTCACAATTGTGATGCAAAACTATCAAATGCTTGTAACTCCATAATTAAAGCCTCAAATCAAATCTTTTGCAGAGTAAACATTGTTTATTTTTTATTCCTTTATCCCCCCCCCTCTTCATTTTGAGCATGACCTTTAAAATCACCCTGTATATCATTTAGGTTTTCTTGTTTTCCCATGCTATAATTCCTGCAGGGTGCTATGTGATGAGCTAGGTGACATGTTCTTCAGGTAACCTCTAAGCCCATGCAATTTTCAAGGGACACACTCTCCTCCACCACTGCCACTTTAGTTCTAGCCACAGCCTCAGAACACTGATTCTTACATGCAGAGGTCCTTGTAACACCCTGCCAGGCCAAATCTATAACAGTGAAACTGTCCCATCATGTGTTGGTGAAGAATTTCTTGAATTCAGTTCACCTGCTGGTTCATAGGCTACAGGATAGGAAGTTTCTTTGAGGTTTGGTGGTCGAGCATATGCATTGCCCAGGATGAAAAAGGCTTGCAGAGGTAGATATTTTCTTAGAGATTGCTAATTAATGGTGGTGTGAAGCTCACTTGAAACTCAAATTTTGGTTCACATCTCAAATCAACAGACTGACCAAGTGACAGCTTGTATCTCAAATTAACCCATAAGTTAGGGCACTTGTAAGTCAATGAATCACTATATCTAACCAGGTTAATAGTTGAAAAGGAATTGAGTGGCACTCTCCACATTGCCCCCAAGATTTGATAAACTTTGTAACAATAAACAACAACCCTTGAATTAAATTTTGATGCATTTGATGTAGGTAAGTTACTAATTTGATATAAAAATACCATAAATATGCATGTTCGACGACACACATTCTCTATTAAAAGACAGGGAGGCATGGAGAAAAAAAACTTTTCAGGGAGGCACAATAGCATAAAGGTTGAAAACCACTGTGTTAAGGTATAGTCCAGGCACAGAAAGAGTGCTGAAAGGGATAATGGACTGCTCCAAGAATAGGGGAGTGTGGTAACGAATGCTTTTACAATGCCTATCACAACTTTACCCAGTTTTGACGACTATTGCAAACACCAAAAGAATGCTGATTTTTGATGTTTTTCAAGTTTAACCCATAATTTTTGAGGCTATGTAATTATCTACAAAACAGAAACATAAAAGTTATAGAATCTTAAAAAAACACAACCTGGGTTATATGAATTGGCAACCAAAACCTTTATTTATATTAAAAATGCTATTTAATAAAAAAAAAAAAAATACCTGTGTGTGCCCGGGGTAGGATAAGCACACTTCATACCTGCATGTCGTAAGAGGCGACTAAAAGGGGTGACCTTTTCTTGCCCCAGTCTGGACAACACCACTCTCGTCCTTGTCTATGACGTGTTATGGACAGGACGATACCAACATCGTGGTTGTTCCAGTGATGTAGGCTCCTCATTGAGGTAACCGTAAACAAACGCCTACCCGCGTGTTTCCCATGCGTGGAGACCTGCGCCCCTGGGAAAAGTGGATCCTGGTGGTTGAGGGGGCACATGCCCTGCGATGTCTCTTGGCCACTCCACACTGGTGAGGTGGCTGACAGACATCGGGACTAGGGTTGCGACCCACAGCCTCCAAAACATCACTTTGGCCACAGCTTCCAGGGAAAACGGGAGGACAAGGCAGTAGCCCGGTCTTGGTCAATCGGCTGGGGGCGCATAAGTGGTTATGCCTCCTAGGGTGACTGTAAGTTGACCGGCAGTCAACCCCGATGCTAATGGTCTGGTACTCGGGGATTATGCCACCCTAACGGTATCCTGCCCGAGGAATCTCGGCGACCCGAAGGGGCGTCCCCTCGTTGGGCTCCGTGGTGGGTAAGACCTGCGGGCAGCGAAATCATAATTAATTAAAATTATGGCAACTCTAAACCCGAGGCTGGGGGCCTCATCAAATAACCCCACCCCTCCCCCTTCTTCTTTAGTGACTTGTGTTGAACCGCAAGATGGCGGGCTCGGTCCCACCCAACTGAGTGGGCCAGCTGCCACTGAGCTGATGGAGACATGTACTGCTCCAACAAAGAGGCCACGTTCCCCCAGTAAGCCAACTGGATCAGGGAACGAACCTGTGACGTCTATGGCATCGGCACCTGCCCTTAACAAGAGGCAACGACCTCTTAGCCTTAAGGTGCAGGGTTCCACCGCCGATGCAAAGCATGTTCCTGCATCTAAGATTTTAGGTGCAGTCCAACAACCATCCATACCTTCTATCTATCCTTTCCGGTTTATTTCCATCTCTGGGGAGGATGGTGCAGCCTTGGGGAAGGCGTCGCCCTTCCTTATCGCCAAAGCCATCAAGGGCATTGCCGGTGATGTGACCTCGGTCAAGAAACTGCACAATGGCACCTTGTTGGTGGAGGCATCTGCCCCCCACCAGACCGAAGCATTATTAAAAATGTGAAAGCTCGGTGACATCCCCATTGTGGTGGAACCCCATCGCACCTTAAACACCAGTCGAAGTGTGGTGCGGTGCCCTGACCTATGGGGGAATCAGAAGAGCAAATAGCGGAGGAGCTAAGGGACCAGGGTGTGGTGGCCGTTCTGCCGCACCTTGGTCCAATGGGATGGAGAATCCCGCCCATCTGACACCTTGGTGCTGACCTTTGGTAGGCTGGCTACCTCTGCTTGCCTGTCCGTGCCTTCATCCCGAGCCTGCTTCGGTGCTTCAAGTGCCAGCGATATTGCCATGGACAGAATTCATGTTCTGCCACCTGGGATTGCCCCACTTTGCTGCAGGAACGCGCTATCCAGGAGCTGCGTGTCCAGAAGGGTATCAGTTTTCTGGATGCATGGCGGCTGCTAGCCTTGCCTGGGACCCCCAGTCGTGGGGTGTCCTATGCAGGTGCTGCCAAGGCAGCTGCTGTGACATCTGTCTGCACCCAGACGGACACACTACCTCAGCTCCCCCCTCTCATCCGTTTGACGCCCTCTCGGGCCCGTGGGGTCCATGGGGTGCCGGTCTGTGCAAGCATTGGCTGCCAGACGGACCCTGACCCCATTTCCTTGGCTTCTTCCTGCTCCACCGCCGCCTCTGGCCCATGCATGGGCCCCCAAATAATGGCGGTGCCAGCTTCTTTGGAGGCCCCAGATGCCACTCATCAAAGAGAGGCATCTCCCTTAAAGGCCTCCCTCCCTGTCCCAGCCCGGCCAAACTCCTCCACGGAGGTGGCGGTGGGTGTGACAGGAGGAAAGATAGTAGGGACACCCCCCACTACTGCCGTGGGCCGTGTGTCCTTGGTTCGTCCACCCAAGCTCTCTGGCCAACGGCAGAGAGCACAGGGTGGTTTCATGCCCAAAGTGGGGCACAATGGGGATTCCTCCTTTGAGATGGAGGAGGATGAACCAATTGAAGGCGCCCCTCCCTTTTCTGCAGTGGGACGGAGAAAAGGGAGGAATAGAAACAAGCCGCCGAAGTCCACTTGATGGTAAATTTCCTACAATGGAACTATCGAGGGTTTTCCCACAAGAGGGACGAGATCAAACTGATGATTTTGAGGCACAACCCCATCTGCATCTCCCTCCAGGAGATCCTGTGTCGAAGTGATACCCCCATGTCGTTACGGGGGTACACTGTATATGCAGACACCCGGCAGCAAGGAAGCGACCCTGTGGGAGGGGTGGCTATCCTTATCCGGAATGGGTGCATAAATGTGCCAGTGGCTCTGCAGACGCCTCTGCAAGCAGTGGCGGTCTCATTGCAACTGGCTGTGCCCACCACTCTATGTTCCCTCTATATGCCACCTGGGATTGATATCCCATGGGCAGACCTCGACTCCCTCAGCGCCCAGCTTCCAAGACCCTTCTTGATTGTGGGATAATCCCCAATGGGGCTCGGACAGTCACAATCCCCGAGGGCGGCTTGAGGAACAATGGGTGTCACACAATGGCCTCATTGTTCTCAACACAGGTGCCCCCACACATATGATGACTGCCACTGGTGACCTGTCATGCATAGACCTTTCCATCTGCTCTCCTGGGTTGGCACCAGGTTTGCAGTGGGAGGTCTTCTCAGACCCTTGTGGAAGTGATCACTTCCCCATCAAGATGAGCAGTGGAGATGGGGCATTACCCCAGCACCCACCACTGTGGTGTCTGCGTTGGGTGGACTGGGAGGAGTTCGCCCGCCATATCTACTTTCGCCCACTGTGTGATTTTGATGGGGTAAATGACCTAGTGAGTCACTTCATAGAAGTGGTAGTCGGGGCAGCAATGGCATCCATCCCCCAGAGCTCGTCTAACCCACCACGAGCACGGGTGCCATTTGGACGGAGGATTGTCGGAGTGCGATTTGGGCTCGCCGACGAGCCCTTCGCTGCTTCCAATCTCGTCCTACCGAGGCCAAACGTATCAACTTTCTCCGAGCCCAGGCATATGCACGACGGGTGATCAGGGAGGCCAAGCGCTCCTCATGGAGTCAGTACGTCTCCTCACTCACCCAAAAGACGCCCTTCAAGAAAGTCTGGGAAACACTGAGGAAGATCCAAGGCAGATATAATTACCATCATGTGGCTCCGGTCTCCTTGTACAAGGGAGACATTGCCTTCTGCCATATGAAGTGGCTGTGGAACTGGGAAGGACGTTTGCAGCCGTCTCCAGTTCCCAGCACTACACAGCAGCATTTATGCAGTCCAAACTAGCTGCAGAACGCCACCCACTTAATTTTTCTGGGGGTGTCGGTGAGGGGTATAACAACCCATTTACCCCTTGGGAGCTCCAGGCAGCTCTAGCAAGAGAAAGGGATACTGCCCCTGGACCAGATAGCATCCACTATCAAATGCTACGACACCTACCAGAGAAAGGCGTTAGATACCTCCTTGAGGTATTAAATTATATCTGGCAGCAGCATGAAATCCCTGCAGGTTGGTGAGAGGCTACTATAATCCCACTGCAAAAACCTGGGAAGGATAGTAGCCTTCCAACAAATTATAGACCCATCTCATTGACGAGCTGTCTTTGCAATACCATGGAACGAATGGTTAATTGGCGCCTGGTGTGGTATCTGGAACGGCACCACCTTCTTGCCGATGCCCAGTGTGGCTTCCGTGCTGGCAGGTCTTCGGTGGATCATCTGATCTCACTGGAGACATCAGTACGTGAGGCCTTTTTCCACAGACAGCACTTAGTGGCTGTCTTCTTTGATGTGGAGAAGGCATATGATACCACAGACCACATGATACCACGCCATGGTATACTGGAGACCTTGCACCAGTGGGGGCTCAGGGGTAATCTGCCCCTCTTCCTCCATAGCTTTTTGTCCGAATGGACCTTCAGAGTGCATGTGGGTAACACCTACTCCTCGGCCTTCCTGCAAGAGAATGGTGTCCCACAGGGGAGCGTCTTGAGTGTGACGCTCTTTGCGGTTGCAGTGAATGGCCTACCATCCTCCATTCAACCCCCAGTAAAGTCGTCCCTCTTTGTGGATGACTTTTCTATCAGGTACCGGGCTGCCACGATGCACAGCATTGAGCGTCAGCTGCAACTGGCACTCAATAGTGCCAACGAGTTTGCCACTTCACGTGGCTATAAGTTCTCCCCTGACAAGACAATGGTCATGCACTTCTGTCATAAGCGAGGGCTCCACCCTGAGCCTCAGCTTACCTTGAATGTCTGCCTTCTCCCAGTTGTAGAGGCGGCTCGGTTTCTTGGTCTCCGTTTTGACAGCCGTCTGACATGGGTCCCACACTTGAAGGAGCTGAAGGCTATGTGCCTGCGGTCCCTGAATATTCTGCGGTGCCTGCAGGGAACTGGTTTTGGGGTAGATCGAGCGGTGATGCTACGACTTTACCGGTCACCCGTTCGATCCCGTCTCGATTATGGCTGCAGCGTATATGGCCTGGCCGCTCCATCTTCTCTCCAGATGCTGGACAGTGTTCATCATGCTGGCATCTGGGTGTCCGTTGGGGCGTTCCGCACAAGTCCAGTACTCAGCCTTTATGCTGAGGCTGGCGAACCACCACTGACTGTGCAGCGGCAGTACCTGGCAGCTGCATATATTTTGTGGCTGAAAGCTCAGCCACAGCACCCTAACACCCAGCCATCTTTGGTAACACTATGAGACGGCCATTCGACCACTGCCTGGGGGTTCCCCCTTCATTTGGTGTGCGGTGGATGGACGGTCTTACCGGCCTGGGTGTGACTCTGCCTAGGGTGCAGCCTGTACTGCCGGCCTGGGTGCCACCCTGGACAGTGCCAGAGCCAAGTTTAGATTTGTTGCTTGCAGCCTTACCCAAAACCAGTACCGATATGTCAGTGTACCAACAAGAGTTTGGACGCCTCTCTTGGACCTATGGAGGCCATGTTTTTATTTACACAGATGGGTCGAAGGATGTCTCCTTGGTGGGTTGGTCAGTCTTTACAACTGGTCATCTCATGGGGGGGCTGCCTTCCAGACGTTGCCAGTGTCTTAACTGCAGATCTCAAAGCTCTGCACAGGGCACTGGAGCTCATCCAAGTGTTGAATGACAGACACTTTGTTGTTGTGACTGACTCCTTATGCTCCCTTCAGCTGTTGCACACCCTATATGGCAGACATGCCATCGTCCAGGGTGTGCACAGATTGCTGCTGGTGGCCCACTTGCCAGATATACCAAACACTGCTGTCCCCTCTCCCGATGGTGCGGCGGGCCATCCATGATCAATGGCGGGCCCAGTGGTTTGCGGAGACCACCAACAAACTCTGCACACTGAAGGACACCCCAGAGCACTGGGGGTCCTTGTGCCACCAGTCACCGAGGGAGGAGGTTGTGCTTGCTTGGCTTCAGATCGGTCACACGTTCCTCACCCACTCCTACATTTTACGGGATGAGGAACTACCATGGTGTGACTTCTGTTGGGAGCCTCTCACAGTGGCGCATATCTTTAGTCACTGTGAGAGATATCGTGAAATGAGATACCGTCTGGGAGTCAGTCGTGAGCTCTCCACCTCACTTGGGGATAACCCTCAAGGGGTGGAGAAATCGCTTGTATTTGTGAAAGAGGCTGGCCTCTTTCACAAAATTTGATTTATACATGGTTTTTAGACAGTTTTCGCATTTATTCTTGTCCTATTTTGGCTTTTGCCTTTTATTTCCGTGTCTGTTTTGGCTTTTGCCGTATTTATTATAATGTCTGTTTTTGGCTTTTGCCACAATTATTGTCTGTCCGTTTTGGCTTTTGCCGCTTTTATTGTTGTGTATGTTTTGGCTTTTGCCACTTTTATTCTGTATGTTTTGGCTTTTGCTACATTTATTGTTATGTATGGTTTCGCTTTTGCCACTTCAATTGTTATGTCTTTTTTGGCTTTTGCCGTTGTTATTTTTAATGTCTGTTTTGGCTTTTGCCGTTGTTATTTTTAATGTCTGTTTTGGCTTTTGCCTGTATTTATATTCCATACTTATTTGGCTCTTGCCTCTTTTATTTTTTTATTAGTTTTAGTGGGCTTTTGCCATTATTTCTTGCCATCATGGTTGGAAGGCGATTTACACCCCCAACATGATGATTGTCCCTCTGGGCCCTAATGACCATAGTAGTCGATGGGCCCTAAACTACAAACAAACAAAACAAGAGGAGGTTGTGCTTGCTCGGCTTCGGATCAGTCACACGTTCCTCACCCACTCCTACATTTTACGGGGTGAGGACCAGCCATGGTGTGACTTCTGTTGGGAGCCTCTCACAGTGGCACATATCTTTAGTGACTGTGAGAGATACCGCGAACTGAGATGGCGACTAGGAGTCAGTCGGGAGCTCTCTTCCTCATTTGGGGATAATCCCCAGGGGGTTGAGAGCTCGCTTCTATTTGTTAAAATTTGATTTATACACGGTTTGTTTTAGACGTCTTTCAATTTATTCTTGAATTATTTGGCTTTTGCCTTTTTATTTCTGTATCCTTTTTTGGCTTTTGCCGTGTTTATTGATATTACTGTTTTGGCTTTTGCCATGGTTATTGTTATGACTGTTTTGGCTTTTGCCGCTTTTCTTGTTATGTCTGTTTTGGCTTTTGCCACTTTTATTAATATGTCTGTTTTGGCTTTTGCCACTTTTATTGTTATGTCTGTTCTCGTTTTTTTTTGCAGATTTTACTTTTATTTCTGTTTTTGGCTTTTGCCTATAATTATTCTTTGATATTTATTTGGCTATTGCCTTTTGTATATGTTAGTTTTATTGGGCTTTTGCCCTTATTTATTGTCATCATGGTGGGAAGGCCATTTACACCCCCACCATGTTGATTGTCTTTCTGGGCCCTAATGACCATTGTAGTTGATGGGCCCTAAAACCAAAACCAACAACAACCAACAAATAAAAAAAACTTCAAATTTCAAATACAGTACAATTCCGTTTATCTGACCTGATTTGGACAGGAATAATGTTGGGTAATCCAAAATGCATCAAACAATTATTATTACATAAATTAATAAACAGTAGAGTTTGGCTATAGTGAACCTGTTACTAACGAACTCTTGGTTATAACCAGAGCCATAACGGGGGTATGAACAGCACCTTCTATACACGAAGGCCTACACTTAAGATCGTAACAACCCTATGACGTCACTACAAGTAGTCCACTGCAACATAGTCCCCATAGATCATTACCTTCATTAAATTTGTGCTTTGTTATTCATTGTAGCCTACATGTTTTTAGTGAAATTCAAATAATTATTAATCGCAGTAATTTACTAATTAATTAAATATAATTGTACATTATTATGTGGTGAAGGATTTTGTGCTTAGCATCAAATTTGGATTTATAAACAGTCTTCAGTTATAGTTGTGTCCTATGCCTTATCATTGTGTGCTCCAAAATGTCGGGGTAATTATGATGAAGGACCCACAGTAAGTTTTTTTTAGTTTCCAACTGTAACAGCAAACTCCAGGGTATGTATTTATATGCAGTATATTTAAATGTTATTTTTTAAGTGGCCCTCATGGGTGTGTTGTGGGCCCCGGACCTTCATCATTAGGGGTCAGCAATGTCACAGGGACACGATTGTCACAGGCAGGCAGAGTGGGATTGGGAAGGGACAGCTGATGCCATGTGGGACAGGGTTGCAAGAAAAATTAGGCATTCCAGGGCAGGCAGATATGGTAGTGGAATGATGAGGTAGAAACAGCCATCAAGAAAAAGAAGGCTGCTTTCCACAGGGGTTGGAGATAGGGAACCAGGAATCAAAAATACAATGTAGGCAGGCCAAAACCACAGCTAAAATGATTATTGCCCTGGTCAAATATCAGAAGTACGAGGTCTTCTCTGATCAGTTAAAGACCAGGGGAGAGAATATTCTAAACTAGTGAAGGCTAGAGGTAGGGCAGCAAATGTTATACCCCAAGCCATAACAGTCAATAGAATGACAGTAACAGAGATGCAAATGCTTTGGTACCTGAGTGGGCTGTGGAGAGCTGATAGAATTAAGAATGAGTATATTAGATGTACCCTGGGTTGGTGAACATCGCTGAAAACATGAGGGTCAATACGTTGAGGTGGTATGAATATGTAATTAGAAGAGGGGAGCAGGAGCTCAATAAGTTTATATCAGCAATGCAGGTGATTGGAAGTACCCGGGGCAGGGAAAACCAAAGTAGTCGTGGGTGCAGGTTGTCCATAAGGATATGGTAGTTTGTGAGGTGAATGAAGACCTGGTGGGGGACAGGCGGTAGTGGAGGGCTAGAACCCACAGACCCGACCCTGACACAGGTTGGATAAGGGTGCTATAATGATGAAGACTATTTGCTACTTTACGAAAGCTGAAGTTGGGGGCAGGTTGTCCTTAACGATATGGTAGTGTGTGAGGTGGCTGGGGACCTGGTGGGGAGCGGCGAAATGCGTTGGACAAACCAGTTCTCGTCTGATCACTGAAGTTAAGCAGCGCAACCCCAGCTAGTGCTGACATGGTTGGCCGCTTGGGAAAACTGGGTACTGCTAATACCCAAAAATCGTTGCATTAGTGTAGTGTCTGTGCAGTCTCTGCATAAGAACTATGCTGTGGATGGGGCTCTAATGACCTTTGTAGTTGAAGGGCCCTAAAACACCAACAAACAAATAACAAGGGACCTGGTGGGAGGTATTTGGGAGCTAGAACCCACAGACCCGACCCTGCCTTCAAACTGTCAATTAATGGAACCCTTAGATCTATAAGATGTTTTGGGGTTTGTTTGTGTTTTAGGGCCCATCAACTACAAAGGTCATTAGGGCCCCATCCCACCTTTAGAAACATCAAGTATATCTTGCCGCTGCTAACGAATTGGCAGCCCACACATGAAACTTCTAATTAATTTCCAAATAAATGTTTCTTTATATTTTTTGTTAATATACACTAGATATCTAGTGAGTGCTTCATAATTTTTTTTCAAATTTTTATTTTGACTCGCGGAACCCCCTGAAGACCGCTGGTCTATGGCATACACACACCAAATTAAACACCAAAAGGCAATAGTATAATGATTTTCTTGTAAAGCAATGGTAAGACTAATGGACTACCTCTGCTGACGTCACTATGCAATGTGTAGGCCTTCATATATAGGAGGTGCTGGTATGAAGCGCCTGTGGCAAGTGTGTAACTTTCGCTTGCCCATAACCCAATAATGACAAAAACTTAAACATTTTAAGCCCCAAACCCAGTTGCGTCCATGTCGGCCGCCTTCTTCGCCACGCCCTAGTTACGGCCCTTGTTATAACATATTGTATTTCAACAATCAAAGTTTCCCAGTGAAATCTTTCCCGATGAAATCTGTCACCTGTTATAATGAACGGATATAAAGAACCATTTTTAGTAAATTTTCCTGGGTTGTTACAACCAGACTTCACTGTATTAAAACTGATATTAAAACAAGCATTTATTGTTTCTAACATTTCATTATACATGCATACATATAAATGCATGTTTAATGTTTAAAGAAATTTATCCCACGTTGTTTTTCACATTGGTATCTCTTTCTGGCAGCAATATCGCACCTACAGTGCAAAAGATCATTGCACCCAGAGGGTGTCAGTTAATACTGAACGTCGGATAACTGAAGCCTAGATAAGCAGGACTAGATTAGGAGGGTTGACGTCTCATTAAGTTTTGCCTGCAAGATGGCATATGACAATTGTACCTCTTTGGAAGTCTGAAAGCTCTTTTCTTTGATACATTCTTTCAGCATTCATAGAAGTGTCATCTCATAATAGTGTACTCTCTGTTATATAGTGCTGGGAGGAATGCCACCTATGATATTGCAAAGGAATGTCACATTTTCATTCAAATAGGGGTTGTCCCATGACTTTTGGTAGGGTAGTGTATTTCAGACCCCTGATCTCCTATCTCCATCACTATGTCTACTGTTGTGGAATTTACCTCAAGCTCTAGCCTGGCTAAAAATGGCTTTCCCACATTTTCTAATTTTTCTGGCAACCCTGTCCCTCAAGGCATCAGCTGACCCATCCCAATCTACCTGCCTGTGTACTTCTTTCGTTTTGGTGGGCAATTTCCACCACTTAATGACCTGCTCTCCTTTCCTTGAATGCCTTGCCTGCCACTTTCACTAGGGTATGTAACACAAGTAACCAAGGGCCACAGTATTTTGGAAAATTTTCACTAGGGAGTGCACAACAAGCATACACCTCTGCTCCATGCTTCCCTCTGACCATAAAGAAATCTATCCGTGACCTACCTTGTGGCGACTGCTATGTGATGAGGCGAGTGGTGTAGTGTGGTGGGGGCAGCCCTGCATGGGCAGAAAAATTTCACAATAAATAATAATGATATCCTGAAATTAGAATTAAAAATTAGAACTATTTCTTTTCATATTTTTGTCACACCTACAACTTGGAACGATTAAAGTAAAAGTAGAGCTAAGGAAGAAAATAATTAGAAGAAATGATATCTAAATAAGGGTGCATCTGGATCAGGTGCTTGTCCCTTTTTCTAAATGACATATTTGGCAATGCAAGGCCACGAATTCTTACTGTCTCAAGAGCTGCCTGCCCTCCCACACTGCCTGTCCCATACTTCCATCACCCATGAACCTCTCCATATCCTAGACTATCCTTGCATATATGCCCATTAAAGTCCCCACTAATAAATAAACATTCATTCCCTTTACACTGCCTTACCTGAAAATTTAGTTAGTGCACCAGGTTATCAAGTCCCCCCAGAAACCCACCTTAGTGTGATTATCAAGACAAGTCTAAAGGGAATACAAACTGATGAGGTGGAGCACTACTCATCGCCAAACTAAGGTGTGTTAAGAAAGTATAAAACATTTATTGTAAACAAAATATGTTCCATGAACAGAAACTGCACGTTGAATGTCTCAATGGTAAATAATCAAGATATCACACATCCGTGACAAATATTAGTTTGAAAATGGAGAAATAAGGAAAAATGCAAAATTCTGCTGTGAAGAAAGTATAAATACACCCATCAAAATGTTGCCCAACACATAGAATTAATGTGGCTAATAGTTAATAAAGCCACCCTTTTCACTAATTAACTTAAATACCTGATCAGACATGCTTTCAAGCAATTTCTTAAACTGTGTGTCCTTCAGTTTGTCCCATGCATGATAAATAGCTACTTTTAAGTCATTAACATGTAAAAATGCCTGTTGTGGGCATAAACACAGTGCACTAACAATGCCCACACATTTTCCATTGGATTTAGGTCTGAACTTCTGGATGGCCAATCAAGCACAGTTATCTATTGTTCCCTAAACCACTGTTTGATTGATTGTGATGTATGACAAGGAGCATTGTCTTGCTGAAATATCCAAGAATTTTTACCAATTAATGGGCCAAATGGTATTAAGTGATTGTTTAACATCTCTTCGTATGCTTTGGAGTCCAACTTTCCATGCACTGTTACAAGATCAGTTTTACCACCTAAGGCGATTGCAACCCAAACCATAATACCATCACCACCAAGCTTGTCTTTAGCTTGTCTACCCAGCCTAATAGACTCTGTCCCATCCTTTCTGTCACAGCTTTCTTGTTGGTACACCTCTTTTGGGCTTAAGTTACACTTCTTTGCACAACCCCTCCAAATCCCCCTTCCTAATTTGTGCCAGATAATTAAAATTATAGGGGTGACCTTTGAGCCATCCTTCCAGTTTATCGAGTATCGCAACACTTGTTGCCAAGTTGTCTCTGTTGTTTGCCACCTTAAGGTTGCCACACTATACAACTTGTTGGGCCAACCTCCCAACCAGCCAACAAATTGTGTAGTCTGTAGGCATGTTGTGTGACCATTCCGACAGTCGGGCAAGTTGGTTGAATGAAACCATCCAACCGCTGGCTCCTTCTTCCAATCACCCAACACATCATAAAGTCTGCGTCATGGTTGGCCCAACCGGCCAATGAAAGAAGCATCATTCTTTTGTTTTACTCACTCTCATAAACGTGTATAAAGTACTAACGGCATTATAACAATTGCATCTGAATACAATGAGGAAATTCGTGAAATATAATATGCTAATAGAGATGTGAAAAATCAAGCATATAATATTTATAAGAAATATACCAAAAAATACAACATACTAATACTGAAATGCCGATTCTTTGCCATTTAGAGAGTGTCAGAGGCATGTTGCTTGTTTGACAATCACGCTTATGACAAATTGGGTTTCTGTTCGAAAATGTGTAATCTACCTTCAAACTAGTTGTGCCGAATGTCAGCACAACAAGTTGAATAGTGTGTGGAGCCCTTTAGGCCTGTTGTCACCACTCGCAAGTTGCTCTTGATCTTTAGGGCCAAAGTTTTATTGGTACTGTGCTTTGTCATCTTCTATGGGCCTCCATGTCCCCTTGCCGCCTAAAATTCCATCTGTTGCCTTTTCCTACCTTCCTTGTTTACTCCTATCTTTACACTATAGCCTCTGCCCTCAGAAACGCTACTCATCCTATGCACTATATTTCTTCCTTTTTTGTGGTGTTCTGTGAATCTTGAGCTACCCTGTGGTTCTGGTTTGAGCCTCTTGACCCATACCATGATTTTTGCTCTTACCTATTTCCAGTCAAGTGTTTCAGTTATTGGAATCCTCTCCCGTTTTCCATCCAATTGTCTTTTTCTTATGCTCCCAGTTTCGCTGCCATAATAGGTGTCTTCATTCCACTACAATAATTTCTCAATGGGATATAAATTATAATTACTTTTGATAGGTGAATCTAATATGGCCATTAGCGTGCCTGTACAAAAATACCTATTCTGCATTTACTGGTATTTTCAAAGTAAGTAATTAAACTAAATACAAAGATATATATTTTGCAGTATTTGTAATATAAGTATGTAAACTAAATGAATGTAATATACAAACAACCCAGTAGCAGGGGCAGGTCCAGGAGCGGATCATGGGCGAGTACTTCAAAAAAAGTGTGCCTAATTTTGTTTTTAAATATTCAGAATCTCTTACAAGTTTCACAGTCACCCATTACATAAAATGAATATGTTTTATTTTCAATTTTATTTTAACATTTGTTCTCTATTTGCTAATTTAGTGGTTAGGCCTGCTATGGGTTGGTGGGAGAATGCAAGTAGCTGAGATGCAAATGCTGCTGTATATGAAGGGGGTGTCAAGAGCTGATAGTTAGGATTGAGTATATTTCAGGTAGCCTGGGGACATCGAGGAACACATGAGGGTGAGTAGGTTGAGGTGGTATGTATGCCTAATAAGAAGAGAGAGGAGGAGCTTTTTAGGTCCATTTCTGGAATGCAGGTGGTTGGAAGCATTTGGGGATACCAAAGCAGACATGGGAGCAGGTTGTCTGTAAGGCTATGGTAGTGTGTGGGGTGGACAGGGACCTGGTGGGAGATAGGAGTAGAGGCCTAGAACCTGAAGACCCGACCCTGCCACAGGCAGGATAAGGGTATGATGATGATGATATTCTCTATTTATTACTTTGCCAAAGCAGACATGGGACCCGGTTGTGTGCAAAGATATACCATATTATCTCACGTAAAATACACACCCCACGTTTGAAGATTTATGTTAATGTAAAAATTTCAATATCATGTATAATGCACAGGCTAAGTTTGCCAGTTCCAAGTTAATTCAGATGACAATTCTGAAGACTTTTTAGGGTTTTAATATCGATATTGTTGTACATAACTGGACTTAGAATTCTCATTTTTATCACAGGACTTGTTAATTTTTTTTGTAGTACGCTAGTACTAATATATCTATGGTTACGCTTGTATTAATATACAAGTGCTTGTATCTATGGTATGAAGGTAAATAAAGTGTAGATAGTTAAATATTATATTTATAAAAATAACGCAAAAGAGCATCTAATAGAAGTTGAATGAGGCTAATAAGCAAACATGTCTCTTCTTGCTATTGATGGATGATCCAGTATTCTTTATCCAATATTCTTAGTGTTCCTCTGAAAATGGCTGAAATTTTTACTCCTATGTGTAACACGCACCCAGACTTTGCATTCAATGTTTGGGGAAAAAAAGTGCATATTACTGTATATGCGAGATATTAGGGTAATAGTGAGTGGGGTGGATGGGAACCTAGTGGTAGGAAGGTGGGAGTGGAGGGCTAGAACCCTCAGACTCCTCCCTTTTTGTTGTTGTTTGTAGGTGTTTTTGGGCCCATTAACATCAATGGTGATTAGGGCCATTTTGACAATAAATAAGGCAAAAGCCAAAACCGACACAAAAATAAAAGGCAAATGCCAAAACCGACACAAAAATAAAAGGCAAATGCCAAAACCGACACAAAAATAAAAGGCAAATGCCAAAACCGACAGGAAATAAAAAGGTGAAAGCCATAATAAGCAAATAGTAAAATGGCTAAAGCCATAATTAGCAAACAGTAAAACGGCAAAAGCCATAATAAGCAAACAGTAAAACGGCAAAAGCCAAACCCAGCAGAAGGATAAGAGACAGAGCAGCAGAAAAGGAGTCTTAGGAGATGTCAGAGATCCAAGGAGTCTTGGATTTCACGAGATGTCGCTGTCCATGGTTGATGTGTGCTCTGCGTTTTCAGCTATTGCCGATGATTTGGATGTTATGTCTGTCATGGTGGTGATAATTGGTGAGAACGCTTCGTCCATTGATTCTTCCTCGGAAGAATCATTTGATTTTGCCACAAAGCTGGGTTCAATTCTTTTTAACTGTACTCTTATCAAGGCGTCAGTGGAGTCAGCTCAGAAAACTTGTATGAATTGCATTTCGGAATCAAAAGGTATGTCGGTATGTAGCACAGGTGGGGTGGATGATGCCGACATTCTTCAAGCATCCTTGACTAGTGCTTTTGTGCAATTACAGGAGTCACCACTAGCTGCTGGTTTTGAGAAAATCTCATCCTCAATTGCTCTCCTAGGCTCAGGGTCATCATCGGTGGATGCTTCAAAGGTGTCCACTGTGTCTACCCTGTGTCCCTGAAGTCCCAGTGAGGCTGTGTGGTCAGAGTCGGTGTGGCCTACCCCCCGGTCTAGAGCTGGTTTGAGCAGCCCTATATGGGGAAAAGCTCCTCCCTGTCAACCCAAGGGTAGCCAGGCCTCTACAGTGGCTGCTGATATCGGCCAACAGAAGTCATATGCTGAGGTCATGGCAATGGGCAGTCTGAGCACTCCCACTAAGTCGGTCCCTGTGCCTGTCTCTCCTGGTCGTGTGGCAGCTACACTGCGCCTGCCAGTGGGTACCCGTGGCCAGGGCCTGGTGAACAGTGCTCTTCTTGCCAAAGCTTCCAGGGAGTTGATGGAGTGGGTGGTGTTGAACAACGTCTCACAGCAATTTTGCCTTCCTTACTTGTGGACATACTTCAAGCATTTGGGCACAACGTTTTAGAGTTTGGAAGATGGTTCTCCATGTCGGGGGAGCTTACCCGGTCTGTGTTTGTGCGAACACTGAAAAATGCGGAGATTGACATTCTCAATCCATTGCTGTGGCCTGCTGGAGTGTTTATTCACCCTTTTTGTGGTTCAAACCCAGTGATGTCAAGCGATGCATATTACAGCAAGGATGCTGCCCTGCCTGAATGACGCCAACAGGCATCTGTTACTGCAAAGTTAACCTTCCGTCCACAAGGTGGGGTTTCAGCTTACCCCAGACCTATAAAATTGTATCTGTACGTGTACCACTTTCTCTAATCTTAACCAAGCTTTGAGTACCTGTTCTCCAATGTCTTCTTTACTTAAGTACTGAAGTGGGCAGGTCTCCTAGGTTTTCTTTATCTATTCTCAGTAAGTCAGCATTACCCCTATGAGGGTTTAACCTAATGGACTTCAATGTGTTTAATTGATGTCCTTATTCTGAATATATTTCAGCCGTGAAAGCCAAAAACACTTTTTTGGGGTCATAAGAGACCCCACCTTGCAATGTGTGTCCAAAATCGTCACCTTGTGGATGGAAGGGTATATAACCAACCTCTGAGTACCTGTTATCCCATGTTTTCTTTACTTATCTAGGGAAGTTGGCAGCTTTCCTAAGTAATCAGCATATTTTATTTCCGGTTAAGCAACTCAACCCAAGTTAGTACTGACATGGGTGGCTGGTTGGAAACACTGGGTACTCAAGCAGACGTGGCAGCAGGATGTCCGTAAGGATATGGTAGTGCCTGGGGTGGACGGGGACCTTGTGGAATACAGGCAGGAGTGGAGGACTAGAACCCGCAGACCCAATCCTGCCATAGGTGGAATAAGGGTATAGTGATGATGATGTCTTGGGTAATATAGAATTTTTTAGCATGTTTCCAAATTATTTTAATTTTTTTAACATTTATATGGATGGTATTTAATTCAATATCCATAATAATGCCCATATTCTGAATATTTAAGCCATGAAAATCAAAACTCTTTTGGGGTTATTACAGACCCCACCTTGCAACGTGTTTCGAAAATCGTCACCTTGTGGACGGAAGGTTAGGTTTGTTACTGCTGAATGCCTGGTCGTTGTTCGGTAAACTTTAGCAGCTGGAGTCCATGTGCTTGGAGCTCTTGCCTTCTTGTGTCGAGGTTACTGAGACCTGGTTCTCCCTGTCTATCGCCAATGCAGCTGTGTCCATGCCTGGTTATTATCTTGCCCGTTTTGATCACACCTCCAGGGGTGGGGGAGTGGCTGTTTATGTCCACCAGTCCATTCTGATGGATATGATTTCCTCATTTGCACAAGATGGTTCTGAGTTTTTGGGTGTGAGGTTAGGGTTGAAGTCTAGCGCCTGCTCCATATGGGCTGTGTGTCGCCGAGTGTACTCACCAGTCAATCTTCTTTTGTCCTTCTTATCAGCTTGTGTTGACCCTAGTGCTGTGAATTTCGTACATGGTGACTTTAACTGCAATTTTCTTGTGCCAACACATTTGCAGTCTATTCTTCTTGACTTCTTCAGCATGCTTGTCTCATCTCCTGTGCTGGTCCTTCAGTTGGAAGTCTTCTCCGACTTTCGGCTCAACCATTCACTGATTTATTTGGTCTCCTCCATTACTTGTCAGCCACGGTGTGTGCAGGTCGCGAGGAGGTATAGACTCTCGAAGCTAAACGCTCTCATGTATAACTCCATTGTGTTCAACCGCCTTTCCCTGTCTATTGACTGTGTTGATCCTGCAGTGTTATGCAAGTTGTTCATAGCAGCAGCTGGCGAGGCTGTTGCAGGCATCATGTCACCATTCTCACACTTCCGGTTGGAGGCCTCCCTGCCGATGGAGGAGTCATGAGCTGGCAGGGTTGCGGGCTCAGGTGTCCCTTCTTCATGGCCTGTGGAAACGCGATCCAACCCCGACTGCCTTTGCTGTTTTTGCAAATGCAAGGCGAATTTTCAAGCAGAGGGTGAGGGCTGCAAAGGATGCACTTATTAACCCGAGCTCTTCCATGAGGTCCCTATAGTTTGCCCTGATGGGGTTGCCAGTCAAGCTCTTGAACTCCTGGTGAACCCATTATTGGAGCCTGATCCTCATCTTGGTGCCGTAACCCGTATTGTTATGACTGGTTTTGTAGATTCTTCTGTGTTGACTCTCTCTGCCCTTCTTGGCTATCTGGCCCACTTGCCATCTTCGGTGGCAGGCCCTCCAGATGGGATCCCTGCTTTTGCTGCAAAGTCGATGTATATGTCCAATTTATCGTTCCTTCTCTGGCTTTTTAATGGTTGTATGAGGAAGGGCTTCTTCCCTCCCTGTTGGAAATCTGCCTTCGTTGTACAGTCAGGTGTCCTTTTATGTGGGGGATATATTCCTCAGAAAAACGCATAAAAAGAATTTGCATAAAATGAGACTATAAGTCTATGGAAAAATGAGGGATACGTTCCATAATTTTTAAAATTTGCATAACTCCGAAATAACGAATTCAAATGAATGTACAACCACATAAAAACGTTTGTTGATGTTAAAGAAAATAGGTTTCTTAATTAATAACTTTCTTTGTGTAGCTGAAAAAGATTTATATAAACTTTAAATAAAATTGTATTTCAATTCAATTGTCTATCTGGTAAGGGTATACACCAGCTGCAAACTGTTAGTAAATCACTTTCATCATCAGAAATAACTGTCTTTGCAATAGATCTCTTTGGTATGGAAAATACATTTTCACAAACATATCTTTTCACAATCTCGGCAGACTTTTGTTTTGACCATCATCATCATCATACCCGTATCCCACTTGTGGCAGGGCGAGGTCTGCAGGTTCCCTGAACATGTTCTGATTGGGGACACTCCAGTCAGGCGTCTGGAACACGCAGGGATAATGGTGGGTTGTCTGTGGAGGGTTGCCGGTGTCACACATCAAGGTGTCCATGGTCCAGTTGAAAGTGTCCAGCGGGACACTTTGAGACAATTTTTGAGTACCTCAAAGTGCCCACCATCTAGGTCTGAATGCAGATGCCCGACTTTGTCTCTTTTCTGCAGATCACATGTGTAACGTGAATCAACGCGATATTTCTATCAAAATAACTTAACCAGGTAATGGAGAACGGCTGAGGCACTGTGACGTGAAAGTGGACACTTTGAGGTACGACACCAGCCTGCACCTAATGTTAGTTTACAGTCCCTGGCCAAATTATTAGACGCACCTTGTTTTTTTTTTACAATTTTTGTGATTTTAAGCTAAATCGGAATACTTTTTGAATTAAAAATTTTTTTTGCATCAACTAAAAACATTTTTGCAACATTTTGGAAGGATAAAAACAGTGTTTGATGGCTATAGAATTAATTATATTAAAAATAATAAATCTATCATTTTTTTGAGTATTTTGCTAAGCCACCTTTGGCTGTGATTAATGATTTATTTCACGTTGGCATACTCTCAGTACACTTTTGCACTGTTTCTTGAATATATAAGTGATGATTCCACACATTAGTTATTTTTTTATCAGCTGTTCCCTGCTGGTAAAAACTTCTTTTTCAACTTCTCTCTTAATGAAATCCTAAACATTTTCTATTGGATTGCTATCTGGAGAATTACCTGGAAAACAGAATAAAGGAATATTTTTTCTTATCTAGAAATGCTTTTATATACTTGGCAGTATGACAGGACGCTCCATTGTGCATAAAGGTAAATTTATTCACCATTTAGAAAAGAATCCTTTAACTGAGTGAAAAGTCAGTTAATCAGCACTTGCTTGTATTGGTGCTTTTTTATGATGTCCTGTACCACATACAAACGTCCAGTGCCCTTTCCACTGATTACAGACCATATCTTCAGTTTTGTAGGATTCTTGACAGTTTGAATAACACATTTATCAGAAAATTTTTCCTCTGGACTCCTTCTAACATCTTGAGATTTATTGGCTAAAATTTCACAAGTGCAAAACTTTTAACCCAGTGTTAAATATGCACTGCCTTAACTTAAATATTTAATAAATAATGTTGATAAGTCTTTTTAAATTCATTTTGGCAAGTTGGCACATTGTTGTTCTTTCAGATGCAACAATACCACTATTTTCAAGTTTAAATTTTATCTGCCTCATAGCTGCAAATTGAATTTCATTGCAAACCTTTTTTAAGAACCTTCAGTTCTTGGAGTAAATATCAGTTTTCAGTCACATTATCTTTTTCTTTTTGGTTCCAAATCTACATCTGATTCAATTTTTTTCTTTGTTCTTGTTATAGGAATCGTCTGATAAGTCTACTTTAAGAGAAATTTCCACGATTTCAGAACATTTCTGATTTTAGAAGTGATTTCACGTCTGCTGTCTTTCTTGGTGTTAAATCAGCCACTTTAGCAATTGTTCAAAATTATTAGACATTAATTGTTGACCAAAAACAAATTAGGGACAACCTCCACCACTTTTAAGATCAAAATAATGATGTTAGCATTGCTTGTGAATGCACAACTATGAGCATATTCAAACATGCACAGACTCATTTATTTGTTGCAACCAAAAGAATTAGCATCACTCATAGATCACATGACTCACAACTGCAAAATTATAGCTGAAACTGAACGAGAAATAAGTAATATACATAAAAGTATTGAATAGACCCGCCGCGGTGGCATAGTAGGTCAGCACGCTTGGCAACTACGCCGGTAGTTCTAGGTTCGATACTGGGCCATTGTGGGCCGGTTTCTTTCGGGCGAGAGAGAAGCCGCGAGTGTGCCTTCTTTCGGATGAGAAGTAAAACTGAGGTCCCGTGTGGGTGTACGATGTCACTTGCACATGGGTAAATGAGGCAGAATTTCCAGGTTTTCCTTGCCATAGGCGGGAAAAGGGTTAGGAGTTGCTTTTACATAAAAGTATTGAATTGTGGTTATCTAAATCAATTTAATTAACAAAACGGTCCTCCAAAGTTAAAAAATTTGAAAAACACATGGTGCATCTAATAATTTGGCCAGGGACTGTAATAATATCCTCGTCATTTAAGACATCATCCACTAGCAGTTCTTCTATATCATCATGGTTAAAAATGTTTAAATCACCTCCAAAATAAGTTTTAATTTTAGAGTATGTTCAGTGGAACTGCAGACCCGACCCTGCCACAATCTGGATAAGGGTAGGATGATAATGGTATGATTGTTAAGTGTCATGTGCAAGTGTGGGATCCCCTATTGTGTATGCTAATTTCTGACAGGCTAAAACTTCTTTCACTGGCTAATACAATGATCGGTGGATTTTATCAGTGTCATGGGCCTTAGACTGACTATACTTCCTGAACAAGCATACAGTATGCATATTTGGCCAAATTTTTTTTTAATCAAATGCAAACCACACAACATGGAAATCGCATATAAAGATACTGCATAAAAAGAGACCCAACTGGACCTATTCCCAAAGGGGGGTCTAGGTCTGGGCCGAGCAATTTTCGTCCTATAGTTTTACTCTGCTTGCCAAGGTCCTTGAGTGGTGGATTTATGATCTGGTCAGGGACCCCCTCCTTGCCCATATCCTATGTTCGCAGCTTAGTTCCCAACCTAGGTCCTCTGTTTGCTTTTTGGTTTTCTCTCTTTTCTCTGCTATCCTTGACTCCCTGGCCTTGGGGAATGCTTTTCTCCTAGTCAAGACAGACGTTGGAAAGGCCTTTGACTCGGTCAATCACTTCCATCTTGTGTCTGTGCTTGCCAGATTCCTGATATAACCCATACGTGTTTAACCTGATCACGTCTTATTTGGATGGCCACACTGTACAGTTGCAGAATTCTCCACTCTGTCGAGGTCCTTGGTCCGGGGAGTTCCTCAAGGCTCTCTCCTGGCCTCCGTCCTTTTCAATCTTGCCACTTACTCTCTTCCCTCTATTCTTAGTGGTGGAGGGTCTGGTCTTTTGTAGACGACAACTATTTTGGTATGTCGTCCCTCCCCTCTGAGATAGAGAGGGTTCCATCAGATGTCGCTTCCGTCCTGCACCAGTTGTCGACCTGGTATGCTGGTCTTTGGCATGCCAATCCATCCTGAGAAAACCTGCATTCTCACTTTTGTGCCTCCTCGTTTTAGGAAGGGTGGTCTGCAAAGAGTCTCTTTGTGTCTTGGGGGTTCACTTTCACCAATCTCTCTCTTTCATCCCCCACAAAGACTGCTTAGTTGCCAAAATTAATTCCCTGTCCTACCTTTTTCGCTGCCTCAGGGCACTGGTTCCTCGCAGCAAGCTTTTACTGATTTTTTGTGCTAAAGTGCAGGCTCTGGTAGCCTACTCCACTCCATTTCTGGTGGGCCTTCCAGCGACATGCCTTGCCCCGCTTTGCATAGCCTATAACAATGTCTTGCAAGCTATCTGTGGTATCTATCGAGGGCATCATATCTCGCCTCTGTGTTGTGACCTGGGGATCTTGCCACTGAGGTCGTTTCTACTTTTTTGCAGTTTGCTGGAGCCTGCATGGGCACTGCAAAATTACATAACCTCTTCATTACATAACCTCTTCCTTCAGAGCCTTGGTTGATGTCAGGTGGTCCTCCACATAACTTTTTGTCACAGGCCTCCCGCATAAGGACCTGAGACATTGCTTCTTTCCTTTGGGGTGCTTTGCCTTGTGGAATGAGCTGCCATGCACTGTGCACTCCAAGATTTTTGACTGTTCTTATACTGTATATGAAATGTGTGGCGATGTGTTGAAACTTTAAGTGTGTGCTTTTCAGGCACTTCTCGTCACTCATATAATGCTTAAGTAGTATTTTCTCTGTGTCTCATCTGATTGTACTTCATACATAATTAAATAAATAAAATAAATAAAAAGTTTGTGAAAGTGGCCAGCCTATTTCACAAGCACAAGTGGCGAAGTTACATTCGACACACCATTTCTCATGAGATCACTGAAGTTAAGCAATGCAAATGCATGTTAGTACCAACATCGGTGGTTGCTAGGCAACGTTGGGTGCTGCAAATATCCCCTCTACTATATCCCCCACACCTACCTCCTCCTCACATGTGAGCAGCCTCCTAAGAGTTCATCTGGTTATTGCTTACTCCCTACCCATTAGGGTAACATAACAAGGGAGCTCTCAATCCCCAGGGGGGTCATCCCCAATGGAGTTGGAGAGCTCTCAACTGACTCCTAGTCAGTATTGAAGTTCACATTTTCTCTCACAGTGACTAAAGATGTGTGCCACTGTGAGAGGCTCCCAACAGCAGTCACACAATTATGGATCCTCACCCCGTAGTACGTAGGAGTGGGTGAAGAAGGTTTGACTGATTCATAGCTGGGTAAGCACAAACTCCTCTGTGTTGTTGTTGTTTGTTGGAGTTTAAAGTCCCATAAACTACAAGGTCATTAGAGACCCGTCCACTGTATAGTTCTAATGCATATACTGCACAGACACTACACTAATGCGACGATTATTGGGTATTAGCAGTACCCAGCTTTCCCGTGCGACCACCCATGTCAGTACTAACTGACTTTGCGTTGCTTAACTTCAGTGATCAGATGAGAACTGGTGTGTCCAACGCAACTCGCTGCTCCCAAACTCCTCTGTGATTCATGGGAAGAGGACACCCAGGGGGTTGGGGTGTCCTTAATTGTGGGAAGTTTGTTGGTGGTCTCCACACACCTCTGGGACTGCCATGAACCATTGATGGCCCACTGCACCATCTGGCAAGCATCTGAGGAGGGAACAGCAAAGCCAGTGTCTTCTGGTCAGACTGTTGCAAAGGTCCAAAATGTTCATCAGAAGGCTAACTCATATACCGGCAGCAAGGAAGCCACGCTGTGGGAGGTGTGGCTATCCTTATCCGGAATGGGTGCATGCGTGTGCCAGTGGCTTTGCAGACGCCTCTGCAAGCAGTGGAGGTCTTATAGCAACTGGATGTGCCCACCACTCTATGTTCCCTCTAAATGCCTCCTGGGATTGATATCCCATGGGCAGACCTCGACTCCCTCAGTGCCCAGCTTCCAAGACCCTCCTTGATTATGGGTGATTATAATGCCCATAATCCTCAATGGGGCTCAGACAGTCACAACCCCCGTGGGCGACTTGTGGAACAATGGGTGTCACACAATGGCCTCATTGTTCTTAACACAGGTGCCCCCACGCATATGATGACTGCCACTGGTGGTCTCTCGTGCATAGACCTATCCATCTGCTCTCCTGGGTTGGCACCAGGTTTGCAGTGGGAGGTCTTGTCAGACCCTTTTGGAAGTGATCACTTCCCCATCAAGATTGGCAGTGGAGATGGGGCATTACCCCAACACACACCACGGTGGTGCCTGCATCGTACGGACTGGGAGGAGTTCGCCAGCCATATCTACTTTCATCCACTGTGGGCTTTCATGGGGTCAACGACCTAGTGAGTCCCTTCACTGAGGTGGTGGTCGGGGCGGCATTGGCATCCATCCCCCAGAGCTCATGCAACCCACCACGAGCATGGGTGCCATGGTGGACAGAGGATTGTTGGAGTGCGATTTGGGCTCACCGACAAAACCTTTGCTGCTTCCAATCTCGTCCTACCGACGCCAATCATAATGACTATCTCCGAGCCCGGGCATATGCACGACGGGTGATAAAGGAGGCCAAATGCTCCTCATGGAGTCAGTACGTCTCCTCACTTACCCATCACACGCCCTCCAAGAAAGTCTGGGAAAAGGTGAGGAAGATCCAAGGCAGATATTTACCATCATGTGGCTCAGGTCTCCTTGTACAATGGAGACATTGCCTTCTGCCATGTGAGGTGGCTGAGGAACTGGCAAGGACGTTTGCAGCTGTCTCTAGTTCCCAGCGCTACACAGCAGCATTTATGCATATTAAAGAGGCTGCAGAACGCCACCCACATACTTTGGCTGGGGGTATCGCTGAGGGGTATAACAATCCATTTACCCCTTGGGAGCTGTGGGCCGCTCTAGCAAGAGCCAGGGACACTGCCCCTGGACTAGATAGCATCCACTATCAAATGCTATGACACTGACCAGAGAAAGGCGTTATATACCTCCTTGAGGTATTCAACTATATTTGGCAGCAGCATGAAATCCCTGCAGGTTGGCGAGAGGCTACTATCATCCCACTGCAAAAACCTGGGAAGGATAGTAACCTTCCAGAAAATTACAGACCCATTTCATTGATGAGCTGTCTTTGCAAAACCATGGAACGCATGGTGAACTGGCGCCTGGTGTGGTATCTGGAACGGCACAACCTTCTGGCCAATGCCCAGTGTGGCTTCCGTGCTGGCAGGTCTCCGGTGGATCATTTGATCTCCCTGGAGACTGCAGTACACGAGGCCTTTCTCCACAGGCAGCACTTAGTGGCTGTCTTCTTTGATGTGGAGAAGGCATATGATACCACATGGCGCCATGGTATATTGGAGACCTTACACCAGTGGGGGCTCAGGGGTAATGTGGGTAACACCTACTCCTCGGCCTTCCTGCAGGAGAATGGTGTCCCACAGGGGAGCGTCTTGAGTGTGACGCTCTTTCCTGTTGCGGTGAACGGCCTACCATCCTCCATTCACTCCCCAGTAAAGTCGTCTCTATTCATGGACAACTTTTCTATTAGGTACCGGGCTGCCACGACACAGCATTGAGCACCAGCTGCAACTGGCAATAAACAGTGCCAACGAGTTTGCCACCTCTTGTGGCTATAAGTTCTCCCCTGACAAAACTACTGTCTTGCACTTCTGTGATAAGCGAGGGCTTCACCCTGAGCCTCAGCTCACCCTGGATGGCCGCTTCCTCCCTGTTGTAGGGGCAGCCCGATTTTTCGGTCTCCGTTTTGACAGCCATGTGACATGGGTCCCGCACTTAATATTCTGCGGTGCCTGCAGGGAACTCGTTTTGGGGCAGATCGAACACTGATGCTTCGACTCTACAGATCACTCGTTTCATCACGTCTCGACTATGGCTGTGGTGTGTATGGCCTGGCCGCTCTGTCTACTCTCCGGATGCTGGACAGTGTTCATCACACTGGCATCCGGTTATCCATTGGGGCGTTCCGCACAAGCCCAGTACTCAGCCTTTATGCTGCGACTGGTGAACCACCACTGGCTGTGCGGCAGCAGTGCTTGGCAGCGGCATACATTTTCTGGCTGAAAGGTCAGCCGCAGCACCCTACACACCAAGCCGTCTTTAGTAACACTATGAGACGGCCATTCGACCGCCGCCCGGGTTCCCCCTCCATTCGGTGTGTGTTGGATGGACGGTCTTACTAGCATGGGTGTGACTCTGCCTAGGGTGCAGCCTGTACTGCCGGCCTCTGTGCCACCCTCGACAATGCCACAGCCAAATTTAGATTTAACGATTGCAGCCTTACCCAAAACCAGTACCATTAGGTCAGTGTACCAACAAGAGTTTGGACCCCTCTCTTGGACCTATCAAGGCCATGTTTTTATTTACACGGATGGGTCGAATAATGGCTCCTCGGTGGGTTGGTCAGTCTTTACAACTGGTCATCTCATAGGGGGCCGCCTTCCATGCATTGCCAGTGTCTTAACAGCAGAGCTCACAGCTCTGCACAGGGCACTGGAACTCATCCAAGTATTGAATGACAGACACTTTGTTGTTTCGACTGACTCCCAATGCACCCTTCAGCTGTTGCACACCCTATATGGCAGACATGCCATCGTCCAGGGTTTGCACAAATTGCTGCTTGTGATTTGTAAGCAGGGCGAGACAGTGTTGTTTATGTGGATCCCAGGGCATGTTGGCATCATGGGCAATGAGAGGGAGGATGCCCATGCCCATCAGGTGGCCCACTTGCCAGACGAACACAACACTGCTGTCCCCTCCTCCAATGCTCTCCCAATGGTGTGGCAGTCTGTCCATGGCCAATGTCGGTCCCAGTGGTTTGTGGAAACCACCAACAAACTCCACACACTGAAGGACACTCCAGAGGGCTGGGTGTCCTCGTGCTGCCAGTCAAGGAGGGCGGAGGTTGTGCTTGCTCGGCTTTGGATCGGTCACACCTTCCTCACCCACTCCTACATTCTATGGGGTGAGGACCAACCATGGTGTGACTTCTGTTGGGAGCCTCTCACAGTGGCACACATCTTTAGTCACTGTGAGAGATACTGTGAAATGAGATACCATCTGGGAGTCAGTCGTGAGCTCTCTACCTCACATGGGGATAACCCTTAGAGCATGGAGAGCTCGCTTGTATTTGTGAAAGAGGCTGGCCTCTTTCACCAAATCTGATATATTTATTGCATTCTTGTATTGTTATGGCTTTTGCCTTTTATGTCTGTATTTGTTTTGGATTTTGCCTTTTGCGTTTTTATCTCTATGTTTGTTTCGGCTTTTGCTGCTTTTACTGTTGTGTCCTTATTGGCTTTTGCCGCTTTTACTGTTGTGTCCTTATTGGCTTTTGCTGCTTTTATTGTTTTGTCTGTTTTGGCTTTTGCCACTTTTATTGTTATGTCTGTTTTGGCTTTTGCTGCTGTTATTTTTAATGTGTGTTTTGGATTTTGCCTGTACTTATATACCATATTTATTTGGCTATTGCCTTTTTTATTTTTATTAGTTTTGGTGGGCTTTTGCCCTTATTTATTTCCATCGTGGTGGGAAGGCCATTTACACCCCCACCATGAAGATTGTCTCTCTGGGCCCTAATGACCATTGTAGTCGATGGGCCCAAAAACGACCAACAACAAATCCGCCTTTCCCAGGGGTGTGAGTCTCCATGCATGGCAAATGTGTGGGTAGGCGTTTATTTATAGTCACCTCAGTGAGGAGCCTACATTGAGAACAAGTCAGACAGTCATCCAGTAAAGGAGAAAGGAAGGACACAAACAACCACAATGATGGTATCGTCCTGTCCAGAACACGTCATAGCACAAGACGACAGTGGTGTTATCCTATCTGGGGCAAGAAAAAGTCACCCCTTTTAGTCACCTCTTACGACATGCAGAGTGTGCCTATTCTACCCTGGGCACACACGGGTAGCTGAGATGCGAGTGCTGTGGTTCATGTGTGGGGTGTCAATACCTAGTAGAATTAGGAATGAGTACATTCGAGGACATCCCCAAAATATGAGGGAGAATTAGTTGAGGTTGTATGGACACGTAATGAGAAGAGATGAGGAGGAGTTCAGTAAGTCATTTTCAGGAATGCAGGTGGTCGTCATGCACCCTGGGCAGGGGAGACCAAAGGCCCCCTAACTAAAAGTCAATCTATGGAAGGTGGAAACACTTACCCATGTGTGCCCGGGGTAGAATAGGCACACTGCATACCTGCATGTCGTAAGAGGCGACAAAACGGGGTGACTTTTTCTTGCCCCTGACTGGACAACACCACTATCGTCTTTGTCTACGACGTGTTCTGGACAGGACGATACCAACATCGTGGTTGTTCCAGTGTTCGGTCTGACTTGTTCTCGGTCGACGTAGGCTCCTCACTGAGGTGACCGTAAACAAACGCCTATCCGCGTGTTTGCTGTGTGTGGAGACCCGTACCCTGGGAAAAGCGGATCCTGGTGATTGAGGAGGGTCTAGGGCTGCGGCCCTACACATCCAACACATCACTTTGGCCACAGCTTCCGGGGCAAACGGGAGGCCAACGCAGTAGCCCGGTCTTGGTCAATCGGCCGGGGGCACAAAAGTTGTTATGCCTCCTAGGGTGACTGTAAGTGGACCGGCAGTCAACCCCGATGCCAATGGTCCGGTACTCGGGGATTATGCCACCCTAACGGTATCCTGTCCGAGTACTCTCGACGACCCGAATGGGCGTCCCCTCGTTGGGCTCGGTGGTGGGTGAGACCTGTGGGCAGCGAAATCATAATTTACAACAATTATGGCAACTATAACCCAGAGGCTGGGGGCCTCTTCAAAAAACCCCACCCCTCCCC